>JAREIK010003060.1:63020-93020 GCA_029783825.1 Sapria himalayana | reverse complement strand
ATGTATCTTTATATATGTATATATATCTATAAATTATCTTTCATTCTTTCTATTATCTATCTATAAATCTCTCTATATGTATATATATATATATATATATATATATATATATATATATATATAAATTATCTGTATTTCACTTTGTTAGTCTATTTCTGTATTTGTCTATTATCTATCATTCTATATGTCTATTTAACTATCTGTCTATCTATATATCGATCTATGTATCTTTGTATCTATTTGTCTAAATGTCTACTTGTCTACAAGTGAACCTATCTATCTATATACCTATCTATCTTTATACCTATCTATCTATTTGTCTGTCTGTATCTATCTGTCTATCTATCTATTTTTCTATTGTATATATATGTGTGTGTGTGTGTGTGTATTTATCTATTTTCCGAATAATATATATATTTCTTTGTATATCTATCTATCGATCGATCTATCTATCTAACTTTCTATCTATTTATCTATTTATTTATCTATCAATCTAACAATCTATCTATTTGTCTATTAGTGTATTTGTCTATCTATCTATTGTCTATCTATCTATTATTTATCTATATGTATATATCATTATGTGTCTATTTGTATATCTATATATATGTCTATCTATCTATCAGTCTATATATCTATATGACTATCTGTCTATTTATCTATCTATCTATCTATCTTTATGTTTATCTGTCTATTTGTCTAATATGTGTATCTAATTATCTGTCTATCTAACTATGTATCTATATGCCAATCTATCTCACTATCTATCAATAAATCTATTTGTCTGTCGGTCTGTTTATCTACCTATTTATCTATCTATCTATCTTTTAAATTCTCTATATTTCAATCTGCTAATCTATCTATATGACTATCTATCAATTTGTCAATCTATCAAACTATTTATTAGTCTATCTATCTATCTATTTATCTGGCAATCAATTTGTCTCTCTATCTATCTTTATATCATTATATATATCTATCTTTCTATCTTTATATTTGTCTATCTATCTACTTATCTATCTATCTATTTATCTATTTGTCTATCTTTATATTTACTAATCTATCTAACTATCTATCAATCTGTATGTCTATCTATGTGTATATAAATCTATTTGTATATTTGTCTATCTATCTATCAATCTATCAATCTATCAATCTATCTATATATCTATCTATCTATCTATCTATTTATATAGTTATCAATCATTCTGTCTATAATTCTATTGATCAATTTATCAATTTATCTACTTACCTATCGATCTATCTATTTTTATATCTGTCTGTCAGTATGTCTATCAATCTATTATTTTATGTCTATCTATCGATATACCTAATTATCTATCTATATGTCTATCTATTTATCTATATGTCTGTCTATCTATCTTTCTTTCTATGTCTCTAACTGTGTATTTATCTATTTGTCTTTTTCTATCTATCTAGTTGTTTATCAATCAATCAATCTATCTATCTATCTATATCTTTATGGCTATAAGTCTATCTGTCTATCTATCTATCTATCTATCTATCAATCTTTCTATATGTATATATATATATCTATAATATTTATATTTCTATTTATTAGTTTATATGTATATCTGTCTATATATCTATCAGTATATCAGTATATCTATTTATCTATCTATCCCTCTATCTAGTTTTCTGTCAATCTATCAATCTATCTACCTATCTAATTTTTCTAACTATCTATTTGTCTTTCTGTCTATATGTCTATTATCTATCTGTGAATTTTTAAATTTATCTATCTCTCTCTGCCTATCTATATATCTGTCTATCTCTATATCTTTTTATCAATTTATCTATCTATGATTCAATCTTATATCTAACTATCTATCTATCTTTATATTTTTCTATTTGTCTATCTTTTTATTAGATTATTTAACTATCTATCTGTCTATCTGTCTCTTAGTCTATTTGTCTTCCTATCTAACTGTCTATCTAACTATCTGTCTATCTCTCTATCTGTCGATATGTCAATCAATCTATATGTTTATTTTTTATCTATCTTTCTATCTATTTATCTGTCAATATGTTTATATGTATATCTGTCATATATCAATCTGTCTATATGTCTATCTTTATATTTGTCTATCTATCTATTTTTGTCTGTATAAAACCCTAGCTCTCGCGAAAACTCTCTCGCGAAAATTCTCCTGTGGTTTTCTCTAGATTTTCTTTCTCACGATTTTTCTTAAATAAACTGTTATGTGAATTTGTTGAATGAATTATTGTGCAAATTGCTTCGTGAATTGTAGCTAGTTTTACGTAACGAAGTGCTCCTTGGTTCTCTCGCGATATTTCCAATATCTACAAAAAGGAAAACTATTATGGGAATGAAGCAATATGGGTGAACATGAACAACAACATTTGTAAGAAATAATAAGCTAAATTAGAAGCCGAAAGTGATCCTTGGTTCTCTCGCGAAAATCCTCTTGGGTTTTTCTCCTGCGTTTTTCTCTAGCTTTCTTTTCTCGTGATTATCTGGAATAAACTGTTATGCGAATAGTTGAGGGATTTATTGTGCAAAGAATTGTTGTTCAATAGTGTATAGTTTCTGTGTAACAACTAGATTGCGCAACGAAGAAAGAAGAACACTCCATTGCTGTTCAAACCAAGCCCAACTCAAGGTGAGAATGGAAAAATATGACTTATTATTAAATAATAAGTCTTTTGCCTCGATGGTGAAGGGAACCGCGCCGATTTCACGAATTCAAGGGAACAAAAACGGGCTCCCAGCTATCATCTTCTCTGCCGAAGAATCTCGAAGGCTCTTAGAACCTTTCGAATACACGCTCATTGGTAAGTTCTCTCACGGCAGGCCTCGTGCGATTGGAGTTCAGAAATTTATAGACAATTTAAAGCTCAAGGGGAAGGTGAAATTTGTTGATTTTAATGCCAAACATGTCGTGCTCCAATGCTCTCTACTGGAAGATCAATATCGTCTATGGCAGCGTGGATTATGGCAAGTTGACGGCTTCCCCATGCGTATACTGAAGTGGACAAAGGATTTTACTCCTCTTGAAGAGGCGCCTATAGCCCCGGTATGGTTTACATTGCCTTTTCTGTCACTCCATCTTTTCTCTGAAACATCATTCTATGCAATTTCATCGTGTTTGGGTAAGCCCATGTTACGAGATGAAGCCACAAGAACCATGGCAAGACCGAATAAAGCACGTGTATGTGTCGAGCTAAACCTCTTATCTAAACCGCCTGACAAAATATGGATAGGTAGTGGTGAAGGGGAACAGGCCGAGGGGTTTTGGCAAACTGTCATCCCCGAAAGCCTTCCTCCCTACTGTACAAAATGTAAGAGGCTCGGGCATGAAAATTTATCGTGCAAGGTGGGGAAAGAAGAGCATAACAACGGACAGCAGCATGAAGGAGGAGGTAGGAAGGTGATGCAATGGGTAAGGAAAGAGGAGGCCTCACTTCTCAAACAAAATATCCAGCAGAAGGGAGATCTGGACAGTGGAATAATATCAAGCATCCCACCAGATTATCCAAATATTACCCAAGAAGAAGGAACCCTGATAGAGACTAACTTGGGGATAGAGAATGATGTTAGCTTAAAAAAGGATGGGAGGAGGTAAAACACAAGAGAAAATATAAAAAAACATCTAAAACAAGAATTGTATTGAAAGAAAAACTTGATGATTATGCGTGGATAGACGAGGATCTTCTGGATTTTCCTGAAGAAGATTCGGTAATTTTTAGTTGCCCTTCAAGTCACAAGGGTGATGTATCTCAAGACGAGCCTGAGGTGAAAGCAAAGGATGATATATATATTTATAATGAAGATTGGGGGAATCTTTCAAGAACCCAATCCATGGAGGCCCTAAAGCAAATGGCCATGGTGCTCGGAAAACAGGTAAAATATAATGAGATTAGGCATGAAATTCCTCACACTCCTAAAACAGTAAGAAATACGAAAAAAATATGCTAACATGTCTTATGAATCTAAGTGTACAACTCGAGCCCAAGCTAAATTAGTTTTTAATGGATAGATGCCTATATTGGAATGTTAGGGGGGTAGCTAATAGCCCCACAACAAATAGATTAAGACTTTTAATTAAAGAACATAAAATCTCACTAATGATTATTGTAGAACCAATGGTCCTGCAAGATCAACTAAATAAATATAGAGAAATTTTAGGATTTAATAAGGCTTATTCTAACCTAAATAGTAAACTTTGGATTTTATGGCACAGTAAATTGAAAATTGAAATAATAAAAGATACTGAACAAATAGTACATTTCAAATTAGATAAGAGCACAAATCAAATAATCTCAGTAGTTTACGCAAAAAATGATAAACAATCTAGGTTGGCTTTGTGGGAAGAAATGAAAGATATAGCAAGTAGAAATTCACCTTGGATTATAGGAGGCGACTTTAACATAATTAGAAGCCCTCAAGAAAAGAAGGGTGGCAAACCACCAGATAAGGTAGCCATGAAACAATTTAATGACACAATAGCCATTACTAATCTAATGGAAATAGATTTCACTGGTTCGAGATATACCTGGTGCAATAATTGGAAAAAAAGAGGAGTCATCTAGGCTCGACTAGATAGGATAATGTGTAACACAAAGTGGGTCACCTCACAAGGGATTACGGGACTTAGACACCTAAATAGAACTTGTTCTGACCATAGCCCCCTACTTATCACGATTCAAAGAAATCAGGGTAATACATCTAATTTTTAATTTCAAAATATGTGGGTAAAGCATGTGAGTTTTGCAGGACTTGTCAGAGAGTCTTGGAAAGAGCCAGCATAGGGTAAACCGATGCAAGTTCTATCAATTAAACTTCTGAGGCTAAAAGCTTGTTTAAAAACATGGAATAAAGAGGTTTTTGGGAAATTAAATCAGGAGCTAATAAAACTAGAAGAAAAAGTAGCCAAGCTGGAGCAAGATTTTGACTCCACTAATAATAATGAAACTCGGATAGAATTAAGTAAGGCTAAAGGAGAACTGAGATTGAAATTACACATGGAAGAAATTTATTGGAAACAACGAGCAAAAATAAAATGGTTAAAAGATGGTGATCGGAATACTAAATTTTTTTATAATATGTCTAAAATAAAATCTCAAAAAAATAAAATTAAAGGTCTAATAAATAAAGAAGGAAAATGGGTAGAAGATGAAAAGGAAATAGGAGCTCTCTTTAAAATTTTTTTTGAAAATCAACTATGTAGTCAGTCATGTAGGACAGATAATTCTCTAATGCAAGAGATTAGGGCGACCATTACGGAAGCTCAAAACCAATTAATGGAATTGATCCCAGAAGAACCAGAAGTTAAAGAGGCTGTCTTTAGTCTTGATAAAGATAGTGCAGCAGGACCTGATGGTTGGAACAATTATTTTTTTCAGGTAAACTGGAATACGATTAAAACTGAGCTAGTACCTGCAATTGCAAGTTTTTTTGTAGGTGCGGAAATCCCAAAATCATGGGTAAAATCTTTTATAGTATTAATTCCAAAAAATGAATCACCACAGAAATGTGAGGATTATAGACCAATAAGTTTATGCAATGCTATTTATAAAATATTGGCAAAAATATTACAAAATAGGCTAAGTTTAATTTTACCTTCAATAATATCTCAGGAACAAACGGGCTTTGTTAAAAATAGATTAATGATTGAAAATATAAAACTTGCATCAGAAATGATGAAAGAAATAGGAGGTAAATCTAGAGGAAAAAACTTAGTGGTCAAACTAGATCTATCGAAAGCCTTCGATAAAGTGGAATGGGATACCCTTTGCTTTGTGTTAAGAAGGTTCGGCTTCTCTGAGCTGACCATAGATCTAATATATAGATGCATTTCAAGTACTTGGGTAAGAGTCCTGGTAAATGGTAAGTTAAGTGAGGAATTTAAACCAAATAAAAGTTTAAGGCAAGGGGATCCGTTATCCCCCCTTCTTTTTGATATCTATTTAGAACTATTAATACGAAACTTGAATAAGAAAATATCCGAAGGTAAAATAATGTCATTCAGACAACCAAGGAATACACCCAGAATAGGCTGTTTAGCTTACGCAGATGACCTTATAATATTTACTAATGCTAGCATAAAGTCTTTAATGAATCTTATGGATCTTCTTCAAATATTTGAAAAAGAGACAGGCCAAATGGTTAATAAAAGTAAATGTCAGTTCATGCTTGCTAAAAATGCAAAATTAAAGTTAGTAGATAAAATAAAAAATATTACAGGTTTTGCAGAAATTAAAGGGGCATTAATGTATTTAGGTTGTCCGATATATGAGGGGAGGTTGAAGGAAGAATATCTAATTTACCTTCAAGACAAGCTAAGAAAGAAAATAGCAGGATGGAAAGAAGAGCTCCTGGGATTTGGGGGGAGGATTACGCTGCTTTCACATGTATTACAAAGCACGCTAACACACATTTTATCAGTAATACATCCCCCTAAAAAATTTATTAAAAAACTCGAATCAGAAATGGCTAACTTCTTATGGGGTAAAAAACAAGGCAGAAATAAACTACACTGGAAGGACTGGAAAAGTATCTGTTATCCGAAAGAGGAAGCAGGATTAGGTCTAATAAGCCTCCAGGACTTGGTAGCTGCCTGGGACTGTAAAAGCTGGTGGAGACTTAAATAAAGCGATAATCTTTGGGCTAAATATATGCGGGCAAGATATTTAGATAATAAGAATAAGACCACTAAGAAAGCTTCAAACAGCTGGAAGTCAATGGAAAAACAAAAAGAGATAGTAGACTCACACTCTATACTAAAGAAGAGTGGCTGGAAATGGACGTTAACACCACAAGGAAATTTTTCCCTCAAGTCGGCAAAAGATTTGGTCAGAAAGAAAAAACTAGCTCAAACTCTATTTAAATGGGTATGGCAAGAAAACATCCCGCAAAAAATGTGCTCCTTCACATGGAAGGCTTTAATGAATGCTATACCGGTAGATAGAAATATACAAAAGAAAGGAATAAACATGGCATCAAGATGTGAATGCTGTTCACAAGCGGTTGACAAACTGACCATTTGCTTTCTAATGGACCCATCGCAGCAGAAATATGGAGAGAGATGGAAGGGGAAAAAAGAATATGTAAAATAGATGATGGATTAATAGATAAAGTTAAAAAATGGGAAAAAGAACACACGAAAAGCCCCACCAGGAAATGGCTTAATCAGAAACTGCCGCATCTAATTATTTGGTGCATATGGAAATCTCGAAACAAAAGTAAATTTGAAAATATAAGGATGAACTTAACAGAAATTATAAAAGATATTAGAAAGGAGATATGTAATATATCAATAATAAAACCGATAGTTATACAGGAAATGAAACAAGAAAAGAAGCTTGAGAAAGAATGGGATCTCACATACAAAGTTTTAAAACAGCAATGGGCTAAATGTATACAGTGGAATGCTCCGCCGGTTGGTAAACTCTCACTTAATATGGATGGGAGTTTTAGCAGGGACACTGGAATAGCAGGAGGAGGCGGGGTAATAAGAGATCATACAGGGACAGTACAGAGAGCTTTCACCAGATCTAGTAGAGCCTCCTCGGCTTTAGAATCAGAAATTAGAGCATTAAAATCAGGGTTAGAGATATGTAAGCAGCTAAACTTTAAAAACATTGAAGTTCAGGTAGATTCAAAATTACTAGTTGATACAGTAATCAATAAGAAAATATTATGGAGGTATGAAGAGGATCTAGAAGTAATTCTTAGTCTTTTGGACGAACTGAAGGCCTCAATAATACATATATATAGAGAAGCTAATAATCTAGCGGACAGTCTATCTAAAATAGGCACCACCAGAGGAGATATAGAATATAATGAGAAATTCATGCCAAATAAACTAAAGGGAATAGCATGTTTAGATAAAATGGGTTTTCCTTATATTAGAACAAATAAACAGACCACGAAGGTATGATAAAGTCTCATCTTTCTGCTGGATTGTGCGGGAATTCACCATTACAGAGAATTTCTGTCTCACAATTAAATGGAATGGAAGGGTGGAGATTGAGCCATATTTAAAAAAATTAAAAATAAAAAATAAAACTTAATCTTAATTTAGAATTTGAATTAAAAAAGAAGCATACAGATAAGAATATAAATGTCTTAACTCTGCTTTTCGGCAGAATAATGAGTATCTTAAAATATGTATCTTGACTTCCTTTGCAGGATGTTAAGAAGAATAATAGGGTATAAATGAAGGAGATCCCATTGTAGGATGTGTTAATTCTGCATTTCGGCGGAATAGTGCATAGCTAAAATGTAAGGGTGTCAAAATAATATGTATGTAATTTAGAAATTCTGCATACCCAAAATATGTGCTAATTCTGCATTTCGGCAGAATTCGATATTCTCTTTAGAAAGGATGTACTTTGACTTTCCTTGCAGGACAATATGTATTCTGTCTTTTCCTTGCAGAATGTTAAAGAGGAGAAATCGACAATTCTGTGGAGCTTTAGTCTTATGTTGTATAAGTTTAATCAAGGATAAGGTTAATAGGGTGTCAAAATCTGGTAGGCACAGTCATTTTTTTTTGTTTTGGTTTTGTTACAGGATCGGCAGTGTATAAACGAGGAAGGAAGACGGCTGGAAACTTGTGAAGAAAAGAGCCAGACACACGGGGAAGAGGAGAGATAGAGGCCCGACCACATGGGCAGCACTACCCCATATGCTGACTAAAACTACCTCCAGTGTTGCTGCTGCTGCTAAAGAGCCTCCAGTGCTGCTGCTGCTGCCTTGAAGAAAAGAGCCTTCAGTGCTGCTGCTAAAACTGCCTCCACACAGATGTAGAGACAATATCAAATAAAGGAGTATATATCATGGAAAACCTGCCTGAACAAAAATCAGGATGATGGGAGAATAAAGAAGAAGCTGGGGAAAGTCTGTTGCTGTCTGTTGCTGCCATATGCGAAGTCTATTGTTTCCATGGGAGAACAAAAATTTACACAGTGCATATACCCATGTAGAGAGCACTCTGTTGCTGCCATGAGTCCTCCCGCTGCTGAGATGAATATACCTGCTGGTGTGGAAAGTCTACCTGCTGTTCACTGTTATATAATAATGAAGAATCACAAAGAGAGTGGCTTCCGCCACAGTTAATCTTAAATAAGGATAATTCTCAGTATTTCGGGCTAGGAAATTGCCCTGTAAATGGAATGTCTTATAAATAGTTTTCTGAGGTTGTAAAGGTTTTCCTCCGCCTACAAGTGAGGGGTATGTTTTCTTAAAAAAAAAATCTATCTATTTGTCTATCTGTCAAATCTATCAATCTATAAATTTGTCTATTTATGTATCTCTCTATATGTATATATATATATATTTATAAATTATTTATCTGTCTATCAATCTATCTGTATACATGTCTATCTATCTATTTATCAGTATATCTATCTATCTTTCTATCCTTCTATCAATCAAACTATATGTCTATCTATTTATCATTCTATCATTTTGTCTATCTATCTTTCTGTCTTTCTATATATATATATCTATCTATCTATCTTTTTTTCTTTCTTTCTATCTTTATTTATGTCTATCTATCTACCTATTTATATGTCTATCTATCTATCAAATCATTTATCTTTTATTTTCTATCTATCAATCTTATTATCTATCAATCTATCTCATTATCTATCGATCTATCTATTTATCTATCTGCATATCTATCTTTCTATTAGTGTATCTATCTATCTGTCTATTTGTTTTTCTTTCTATCTGTCCATAATTCTATTTGTCTATTTATCTATATAATCAACTTACCTACCTATCTATCTATCTTTCTTTCTATCTATCTAATTATTATTTTTCTATCTATCTATCTATTTATCTGTCTATCTATTTATATATCTAGCTTTCTATCAGTCTTTGTGTCTATGTGTCTATTAGTCGATCTATTTATCTGTATATCTATTTATCTATCTATCTATCAATTATCTATCAAACTTTTTTTCTATCTATTTTCTATCTATTTTTATATCTATCTGTCTGTCTATCTATATGTCTATTTATCAATCTTTTTATGTATTTATATGTCTATCTATGTATATGTATATTTATCTATATATATATATATATATGTCTTTCTATCTATTTAGCTATCTATCTATCTATTTTTCTGTCTATCTATCAATCTTTCTATCAATCAATCAATCTATCTATCTTTCTATCTTTCTATCTTTCTATCTTTCTATTTATCTATCAAGTTATCTATCTATCTATCTATGTATTTCTTTATCTATGTATCTATCTAATGATCTATCTATCTATTTGTCTATCAATCTATTTATCTATTTATATATCTATCTATCTATGAAGTTCACTATCTTTCTATCTGTCAATCATTCACTATGTCAATCTATCTATCTATCTATCAGTCTATTTATTTGTCTATTTGTCTAAATGTCTATATTTCTATCTATCTATATGTCAAGATGTTTAATTCATATCTCTCTATCATTCTATCATTCTATCATTCTATCTACTTATCTATCTATATTTTCTATTAATCTACTTGCAAAGCTCATTATCTATCTATCTAGCTATTTGTCTATCAATTTATCTATATGTCTATTTATTTATATGTCTATAAGTCTAATTATTTATCTATCCATATGCCTATCTATATATTTATCTATTTCTATCTATATATCTTTCAATCTGTCTATCTATTTATCTATCTATCAGTCTATTGATCTATATATCTGTCTATATATTTTTCTATCAATCTCTCTACCTATCTACATATCTATCTATCTATTTATTTATAAGTCTATTTGTCTAACTAACTAACTATCTATCTATCTATATTTCTACCTATCTATTTGTCTTTCTTTCTATCTCCCTATCTGTTTATCTGTCTATCTTTCTATATTTCAATATGCAATCTCTCAATCTATTTTAGTGTCTATCTATCAATCTGTTTATATCTTTATGTCTCTATCTATCTATCTGTCAATTTGTATATCTGTCTATCTTTATATCTTTCTATCTATATATTTTCCTATCTATTTATCTATATATTTGTCTATCTATATATCTGTCAATTTATTTACTGTATATCTATCTATCTGTCTGTCTATTCCTATATTTGTCTATTTATCTATATATATGTCTATCTATATTTATCTTTTTTGTCCAAATGTTTATCTTTAAATCTGCCTATATGTCTATCTATCTATCTTTTTATGTATCTATCTCTTTGACTATTTATGTATCTACCTATCTGTCAACCTATTTACATATCTAACTGTCTATATGTATATCTGTAAATCTTTATATTTATCAATCTGTCTATCTGTAAATCTTTAAATATGCTAATCTATTTTTCTTTCTATACTTCTTCCTATCTTTATATTTATCTAACTCTCTATCTTTCTATCCATCTATCTGTCATCTTTCTATATGTCTATCTATCTATTTATCTATCTATTTATCTATCTACCTATAAATCTATCTGTCTATCTTTCTATTTGTCTATCTCTTTATCTATCAATTTATATATTTGTTCTTCTGTAAATCACTCTATCTATCAATCTCTCAATCTATCAAAATGTATATATGTTTACATGTCTATCTGTCTATCTACCTATATATCTATCTTTTCTTTCTATCTATCTTTGTATCTATCTATCTATCTATCTATTTTTCTTACTTCCTATCTATCTAACTAACTAACTAACTAAGTATCTATCTATATGTCTATCTGACGTTCTGACTATATGTCTATCTATCTATATATATGTATTTTTGCTTATATTTATATCTATCTATCTATCTATCTATATGCTTATCTATCTATATGTCAATCTATCTATCTGTCTAACTAACTATATGTCTATATGTCTATCAATCTATTTATCTATCTATAGTACTAATTATCTCTCTCTATCTAATTATTTATCTATCTATCTATCTATCTAGATGCCTATTTATATATCTATATATCTATCTATGTATCGATCTATCTATCAATTTTTCTATCTTTCCATCTATCAATTTATACCTCTAACATAATGTCAACATTTTTTTCTATCTATCTATCTATCTATAAGTATATATGTCTATATGTCTATCTATTTATTTATCTTTCTTTCTATCTATCTATATTACTATTTGTCTATCTGTCTATCTATCTATTTGTCTATCTATCTATCTACCTATTTATTGGTTTATCAATCTAGCTATCTATATGTTTTTGTATCTATCTACTTGTCTACTTGTCTACCTGTCAACCTATCTAACTATCTATATGTCTGCCTATCTACCTATCTACATGTCTAAATGTCTAATTGTATACATATCTACCCATCAACATAGCTACCTATTTACTTGTCTACCTATCTATCTATCTACCCATCTACCTATCAACATGTCTATATGTTTTCCATTCAACTTGTCTACATGTCTACCTATCTACCTGTCTATCTATCTACATATCTAACTTTCTAACTATCTATCTATCTGTCTATCTATCTATCTATCAAACTATTTATTTATCTTTCGATCTATCAATCTTTTTATCAATCTATTCTATTTATGTAAGAATCTATTTATCTTTCTATCTGTCTATCTATGTATCATTATATATTTCTATATAGTATATCTTTTTATCATTCTATCTTTCTATCTATCTATTTATATTTATATCTGTCTATCTGTCTATCTATCTATCTTTCTATCTATTTATTTATCTATCTGTCTACTAGTTTATCTGTCTATAACTATTTGACTATCTATCTATCTATTTGTCTATCTGCCTATGTATCTACATTTCTATCTACATGTATACTTGTCTATTTGTCTATCTATTTATCTGTTTATCTATCTATCTATTTATCTAGCTATTAATCTATTTGTCAATCTATATATCTACCTATTTGACTATCTGCCTATCTTTTTATCTATCTATCTATCTATTTGTCTATCTACATATCTATCGATCTATCTATCTATCTATTAGTCTATTTGTCTATCTATCTGTCTATCTGTCTATGTATCTGCCTTTCTATCTACATGTATACTTGTCTATTTGTCTATCTATTTATCTGTTATCTATCTATCTATATATCTAGCTATTAATCTATTTGTCAATCTATATATCTGTCTATTTAACTATCTGCTTATCTTTCTATCCGTCTATCTATTTATTTGTCTATTTGCATATCTACCGATCGATCTATCTATCTATCTATTAGTCTATTTGTCTATTTGTATATCTATCTGTCTATCTGTCTAACTGTCTGTGGATCTATCTATCTAAATATCATTCTATCTATTCGTCTATGTGTCTATCTATCTATATCTATCTTTCTATCTATCAATGTGTCTCTGTGTCTATATATCTAATTTTATATCTATATATATCTATATCTATCTTTCTATCTACCTATCTATTTATCTATCTATAATATCTGTCTATCTTTCTATCTGTCTGTCTGTCTGTTTATTTGTCTATCTATTTATTTGTCCACCAATCAACCAATCAACTAATCTAATAAACTATCTTTATATCTATCTATCTATCTGATGATCTATTTATCTAACTATCAATGAATCTATTTATCTTTCTATCTTTCTTTTTTTCTATTTATCTATCTAACATTATATAAATATATATAAATATATATATATTTCTACCTATCTACAAATATACCTATCTATCTATCAATATATCTGCATATCTATCTATCTATCTACTTAACTATTTATCTATATGTCTATATATCTATCTATCTCTCTATCTATCAAATTAACTATCTATTTAATTCTTAATATATCTATATGACTATTTATATATCTGTCTGTCTATTTATCAATTATTCTAACTATCTAACTATCTATCAATTTATCTATTTATCTATCTATCTTTCAACCAATTTATATGTTTATCTATCAATCAATTTGTCAATCTTTCTATCTATCAATCTGTCTATTTGACTATTTGTTAATCTATCTATCTATCATTACTTCTATCTATCTATTGACTATATAACTATCTATCTATCTATCTTTCTTTCTTTCTAATGATTTATCTATTTATCTATCCATCTATCTATCTGTCCATATTTTAATTGTCCCTATGTCTATATGTTTATCTATCTATATTTTATCTATTTATCTATATCTACTTGCCTATGAATTAATCAATTTATCAATTTATCTATCTGTCTATTTGTCTATTAGATGATCTATTTATCTATCTATCAGTATATCAATATATATATATATATATTAGTCTATATGACTATATAATTATCTATCTGTTTATGTATCTATCTATCTATCTATCTGTCTATTGGCCTATCTATCTATCTATATATCTACCTACCTATCTATCTATCTATATGTCTTTTAGTCTTTTTGTCTATCTGTCTTTTTATCAATTTTTCTATCTATTTATCTATCTATTTGTCTATCTATGTTTTTGTCTATCAATCTAACTATTTATCAATCTATCTCTATATCTATATATCTATTAATTTTCTAATCTTTCCGTATATTTGCATATCTACCATTCTATGTATCTATCTATCTATCTATCTATGTATCTTTCTATATAAGTAACTATCTATCTGTCTATCTATCTATATGTCTATTTGTCTATCTATATTTATGACTATATGTCGATCTATCTATTAGTTTATTAGTCTAGTAGTCTACTTGTTTATCCATCTTTCTTTATGTCTATCTATCTATCTACCTCTCTTTCTATCTGTCTATTTGTCTATTTCTCAATCTGTCAATCTATCAATCTATTTATCTATCTATTTATTTATCTAACTGTCTATCTATCTATTATCTATATATCTAACTATCTATCTATTTATATACTTGTCTATCTATCTAGATGTCTTTCTTTCTATATGTCTATCTATCTATCTGTTTATCTGTTTATTTATTTGTCTATATGTTAATCTATCTATCTGTCTATATATCAATCTACCTACATATCTACCTATCTATCTATGTATCTATCAAACTATCTATCTATCTATCCGTATGTCTATCTATCTATCGATTTATTAGTCTATCTATCTATCAATTTGTCTATCTTTTATTTGTGAATCTATATATCTAACTATCTATAAACCTATCTATATATCTATATGTTTATATATAATTCTATCTATCTGTATAACTTTCTTTTAGTATATTATTTATCTATCTATCTTTATATCTGTCTATTTGTCTATATGTTTATCTATCTATCTTTCCATCATTCTATCATTCGATCTATCTATGTATCTATTTATCTATCTATCTGTCTATTTTTATTTATATCTATCTAATCATATGTCAATCAGTCTTTCAGTTTATCTTTTTATATGTCTATCTTTCTATATATAAAACTATCTATCAACCTGAATAACTATCTATCTATCTGCATATCTATCTCTCTATATGTTTATCTATCTATTTTTCTATATGTGAAATTTTCTATCTATCTATCATTCTATCTATATATCTATTTATTTGTCTATTTGCCTATCTGTCTATCTATCTATATATTTAACTATAATATCTGTCTATTTGTCTATTTGTTTATCTGTTTACCAATCTATCTATCTATCAAACAACCAATCTATATATCTATCTATCTATTTATCTATCTATCTATCTATTTATATATATCTATATATCTATCTATCAATCAATTTATCTATCTTTTTATCTGTCATCTATTTATCTACTATCAATTAATCTCTCTTTTTATATATATTTATCTATTTGTTTATTTGTCTATTTATCTATATATCTCTCTTTCTTTCTATTTAACTAACTATCTATCTGTCTATCTATGTATTTCTTTATATATCTATCTATCTATCATTGTATCCGTCTATCTATTTATATATCAATCTATCTACTTGCCTATCAATCTATCTATTTATGTGTATTTATATCTGCCTAAAATCTATATATCTATGTATCTAACTATCTATATATTTGTCTACCTATCTTTCTATCTATCTATCTACTTATCTATCTAACTATAAATAAATCTATCTATGTATATATCTAAATATCTATTAATCTACCTACCTATCTATTTATCTATCTTTTTGTCTATCTTTATATCTATCTATTTATCTATCTCTCTCTATTTATCTGTCTATATTTCTATCTCTCTATTAGTCTATCTATCTACTGTCTATCTGTCTATATGTTTATCTATAAAAATGTCTATCTATCTAATTGTATATCTATCTATATTTTTATCTATCTATCTTTTTATTTATCTGACTATCTATAATTTACTCTATCTAATTGTATATCTATCTATTTGTATATATGTTTGTTTGTATATCTACCTATTTGTAAGATTTTTCTATCTATCTATCTATCTAACTATTTGTAATATGTGTCTATTAATCTATATATCTATCTATCTATCTATTTATATATTTGTCTATTAATCTATCAATCAATCTATAAATAAATCTATCAATCAATTATGAAAGCTAACTATCCATCTGTCTATCAATATATCTTTCTAATTATCATTTTATATATTTAGTTATCAATCTATCTATCTATATATTTATCTATCTATCTATCTATCTACCTACCTACCTACCTACCTATGTACCTACATATCTATCTATCTATTTATCAACTTTTCTATATATATATATATAACAATCTATCTATCAATTTGTCTTCTTATTTATATGTTTATCTATCATTTAGTTTATCTTTCAATCTGTCAATCTAACTCTCTGACTATATGTCAATCAATCTATCTATCTCTATGTCAATTTATCTATATATCTATCTATATGTCTATTTGTCTATTTATCAATCTTTCTCTCTCTATTTGTCTATCTTTTTAAATATATATATATCTATATATTTATTTATCTATTTAACTATCTTTCTATCATTCTATTTTTCTATCTTTTTGTTTATATATTTATCTACTTGCCTATCTATCTATCTATCTAAATATCTATCTGTCTGTCTGTCGATCTATCTATAAATCAATCTTTCTATCTATATATGAGCCTATCTATTTATCAATCTATTTGTTTATATGTCTATTTGTCTATTTGTGTATATGTCTATATGTCTATCTATCTATCTTTCTATCTGTATAACTGTCTATCTATCTATATGTCTATCTGACTATCTATCTAATAGTCTATCTATCTATTTGTCTATATGTCTATCTATCTATCTGTCTATCTATCTGTCAATCTATCTATCTGTATATCTATTGAATGGTCTATATGCCTATCTGTGTTTCTATCTATCTATATTTATATCTATCTCTCTATCTGTCTATCTGTCTATCAATCAATATATCTATGTTCTATTTTACGATCATTTTATTTGTATATCTATCTATCTATTAGTTTTTAGTATGTCTGTTATTAGTCTATTAGACTATCTGTCTTTCTATCTCTCTTATCTGTCTATATGACTAATTTTCTATCTATCTATCTATATATCTATATATTATTATTTGTTTATTTATCAATCTCTCTATGTATATATATGTCTAGTTATCTATTTGTCTCTCTATCTGTCTATCTGTCTATCTATCTGTCTAATTGTATATCTATCTATTAGTCTATTTATCTATCTATCTATCTATCTTTATGTATTTCAATATATCAATCTTTCTATCTATTTATCTATCTTTCTATCAATTTATCTATTTATCTATCTATATCTATTTAGACATCTATCTATCTCACTATCTATCTAATTATCTATATGTTTTTATATCTATCAATTTATCTTTTTAATTCTTTATCTATGTTATAATTTCTCTAGTTATCTATCTATTTATCTACCTATTTATCTATCTTTCTAATTTCTATCAATTTGTTATCTTTTTATGTGTCAATTGATCTAATTGACAATATGTCAATCAGTCATTTATCTATCTATTTATCGTTTTGTCTATTATTTATTTCTCTATATGTTTATCTTTCTATCCATAAAACTATCTATCTATTTCTCTATCTTTTTATTTATCTATCTGTCTATTTCTTTTATATATATATGACTATCATTCTATCATTCTATCAACTTTATTATTTATTATCAATCTATATACATGACTATCTATCTATCTTTGAATCTATCATTATATCTGCATATCTATCGATATATTTTCAATCTATCCATATAAATATCTATCTACCAAAAAATCAATCTACATATCAATCTAACTAAATATCTATGTATCTACTTTTCTATCTATATATCTAACTATTGTCAATCTATATATCTATCAATCTATATGTCAATATGTCTATTTGTCTATCTGTCTATAGGTTATCTAACAATATGATTATTGGTCAATCAATCAATCAATCAAAATGTCTATCTATCAATATGACTATCTTTCTATCTTCTATCTTTCTATCTTTATATCTATCTATTTATCTATGTATCTATATATCTATCTATCTATCTATATATCTTTCTATCTATCTATCTATCTTTATATCTATCTATTTGTTATATCTGTCTTCCTGTCTATATGACTAACTATCAATTTGTCTATATATCTATCTATCTATCTGTCTATATCTCTATCTGTCTATATCTCTATCTGTCTATATGTCTATCTGTCTATATGGCTTTCAATATGTCGATCAATCTATCAATGAATTAACTAATCTAACTATCTATCTATATATCTATTTATCTATTTATATTTTAATTATATATTTTTCTATCAATTAATCAAACAAAATATTTATCTATTTGATATTTTTATCTATATCTATCTAACTACCATCTACCTATCTATCTTTCTATCAATTTAACTATCTATCTATCTATTAACTTAAATATCTATCTCTCTACATATTTATCTATCTATCTTTCTATCATTTTGTCAAGCTTTCTATCTATTGATCTATATTTCTGACTTGCTATTTATCTATCTATAGGTTTATCTATATATCTATCTATATGTCTATCTGTATATTTATATATGTTCTATCTATAAATCTATCTTTCTATTTGTATGTTTATCTATCTATATGTTTATCTATTTATCTATCTATCATTATATCATTTTATCTATATATCCTTATGTTTATCTATGTATTTGCTTGCCTATATATATCTACCTATCTATTTACCTAAATATCTATCTCTTTGTCTATATGTCTTTCAGACTTATCTATCTTTCTGTCTGTCTATATATATATATATATCAATCTGTCTATCTATCTGTCTATCTATCTATTTGTCTATCTATCTTTCTATCTGTCTATTTGTAGATCTATCTATCTTTCTATCTGTTAATCTTTCTCTCTATCTATTTATTAGTTTATTAGTCTATCAGTCTATATATTTATTTTTCAATTTGTCTATCCGTCTATATGTATATCTATATATCTATCTATTTATATATCTATCTATCAATATGTCTATCTATATATCTATCAATTTATCTATTTGTCTATCTATCTATTTATCAATCTGTATATCTAAATATAAATCAATCTATCTATCTCTCGATCTGTCTATCTATCTATCTATCTATATGTCTATCTATTTATCTAAATATTTGTCTATCTATCTATTTATATATCTATCTATCTTTTATCTATCTATCTAATTATCTAGATATTTAATTATCTATCTATCAGTCTATTTTTCTATCTAATAATTTATCTTTTATCTATCTATCTATCTGTTTAACAATTTATCTATCTATCAAATGGTCTATCTTTTCATCTCTCAATCTAATATCAAACTATCTATTAATCTGTCCTATAAAATTATCTAAGTATTTGTATATTTGTCTATATGTCTATTATTTCTATGTGATAATCTATCTATCTATTTATCTTTCTATCTGTCTATTTTTTTATCTATCCATCTATCTATCTATCAATTTATCTATCTTTTCTTCTATCAATCTAACTATTTATCAATCTCTCAATTTATCCATATATTTATCTATCTATCTATTTGTCTATATGTTTATCATTATATCCATCTAACTAAAGATCATCTGTCTATCTTTCTATCTGCCTATCTATCTATTCTTTTATCTATCTTTCGGTTTATCATTCTATTTATCTATCTATCTATTAATTAATCTATCTACTTGCCTATCTGTATAATATCTATATATTATGTATATATAATATATAGATATATATATGATATAATATGTATATCTACCAAACTATTTGTATATCTATCTATCTATCTAAATATCTGGGGATCTTTTTATCTATCTATTTATCTATCTATCTATCTAACTATTAATCAAACTATCTAACTATATATCTATCTTAATATATGTCTATTAATATATCTATCTATCTAACTTGTTGTTAATTAATATATCAACCAATCTATCTATATCTCTATCTGTCTATATGTTTATCTATAAATATGTCAATTTGTCTAATGGTCTAGTATCTATCTTTCTATATAACTATCTATCAATCTAACTATCTATCTACTTAACTATTTATCTTTCTGTCTATCATTTTATCCATCTATCTATCTATTTATTTATCTATCTGTATATTTGTCTATATGTAATATTTGTCTACCTACCTATCTATCTATTTGTAATATTTGTTTATCTATCTATCTATTTATCTTTCTATCCATATATCTATCTATCAATCTATCAATCAATCTATGAATTATTCTATCAATCAATCAACAGAACTAACTATATATCTGTCTATCTTTATATCTATCTATTTATATACCTATCTTTATATGTATCTAATTATCTATTTAGATATCTATCAATATATCTAACTATCTATATATTTCTATATCTATCTGTTTATCTATCTACCTATCTATCTATATACTTCATAATCTATCTATCTATCTGCTTATTTATGAATCTATCTATCTATCTATCTATCTGCTTATTTATGAATCTATCCATCTATCATTTTGTCAATCTTTCTATATGTCAATCTATCTTTCTGACTTTCTGTCAATCTATATATCTATATTTTTATCTATCTATCTTTCTATATGTTTATTTTCTATATATCAATTTGTCTATCTTTCAATCTCTCTAACTATTTATCTTTTATATATCTATCTATCTATATGATTATCTATCTTTCTGACATTCATTCTATCATTATATTTGCCTATCTATCTGCTTGTCTATTTATCTACTTGTCTATATATATATATATTAATATCTATCTATCTATCTATCAGGCTATCTATTTATTATCTATCTATCAATTTATTTATCTGTCTATTTGTCTATCTATCTATCTATCTAATGGTCTATCTGCCTTTCTACCTATATATCTACCTATTTATCTATCTAACTATTTGTCTATCTATCTATCTATCATTTTGTGTATCTATCCATTAGTCCTATATGTCTTTCTATTTATCTATTTATCTAATTATCTATCAATCAGTCATCTGTTAATCTATCTATCTATCTATCTTATATCTTTTGCTATTTTCTATCTGTCTATCTTTCTATCTATTAGCTATTAGTCTATTAATCTATCTATCTATTTGTCGAATAGTCTATGTAAATATCTATTTATCTGTTTGTCTATTTGTCTATTATATATATGTCTATCTTTCTATCTGTTTAATAATTTATATATATGTCTATCTTTCTATCTATCAATCTTTATATTTATTTTTCTATCTATCTGTCTATCATTCTATCTATCTATCTTTCTATTTATCAATCTATATACTTACATATCTATCTATCTTTTTATATATATTTATATCTACCTATCCATTTACATATTTATTTATCTATATATATATATATAATATATATATATATATATATATAATATATATATCTATCTATCTATCTAAATTTATATCTATCTATTTATTTGTCAATCTATATATATGTATATTTGTCTATCGGTCTATATGTCTATCTATCTATATGTTTATCTATCAATAAGTATATATGTCTAACTCATTCTATCTGTTTATCTATCTATCTGTCTATCTGTCTATCTCTCTATCTATCTATCTATCTATCTGTCTATCTATCTATCTACTTTTTTATTTATCTAACTTTATATATATCTATTTGTTATATATGTCTATCTATATATCTATCTATTTGTAATATCTTTTAATCTATCTATCAATCTATCTATCCGATTTCTATATATTTGTCTATCTGTCTATCTATCCATGAATTAATCTATCTATCTATCAATGAATTAATTAATCTATCTATTTATATATCTATCTATCTATATATTTATCTATCTTTCTATCTATTTAATTATCTATTTTTTATTATATATCAATCAATCATCAATCAATCAATCAATCTATCTATATATTTATTTATCTATCACACCGACCTAGCTACCTATCTATCTATTTATCCCCCTATCTATCTATCTATTTCTCTATCTATCTACTTACATATATCTCTATCTATCATAAATTGTCTAATTATTTATCTATCTATATATCTATTTATCATTTTAACTAGCATTCTATTTATTGATCTATCTTTGTGACTATCTGACAATATATTTATCTTTCTATATGTCTAATATATATATATCTATATATATATGTCTAGCTATCTATTGTCTATTTAAATTTATCTATCTTTCATTATATAATCTATCTATGAATATATTTATCCATCTATATGTAGATCATTCTATCATTCTATCTATCGATCCATGTGTTTATCCTATTTATCTACTTTCCTTTCTATGTATCGTATCTAACTTAATATCTATCTATATATTTTTTTGTCTTTAATTTTTTATATGTCTGTCTATCTATCTGTCTAGTTATCTATCATTATATGAATCAATCTATAATATCTATATAACTCTCTATCTATCTATCTATCTATGTGTGTCCAGAAGTCTATTTGTCTATCTATGTATCTACCTTTCTATATATTTTCTATATCTGTCTATCAATCTATCTTTCTATATGTCTATCTTTTATCTATATATCTTTATCTATAATCCTATCTACCGTAGCTAGTCTATATCCAGTATATCAATCTATGATATCAATTTGTTTATCAGTCTCTATGTCTACCTGTCTATTTTTCTATCGATCTGTCTGTCTATTGTTTGTATATTTATTATTTGTCTCTCATCTATTTCTATATATATCTATATATCTCTATATGTATATCTATCTATCAATCTATTTATCTATCTATCTATCTATCTTTTTATCTATTTATCTATCTTTTTATAATCGATATATCTATTTTTCTATTTATCTAATTATCTAATATTTATTTATCTATCTATCTAATAATTTATCTATTTATTAATCTATCTATCTATCAATTTATCTATCTTTCTATCTCTCTATCTATCAATTTGACAATCTATCAATTTATCTATATAACTATCTATCTATTTGTCTATTTTTATGTATCTATTTTTTATATCTGACTATCTATCTATCTATCTAGCTATCTATCTATATCTCTTTCTATTTCTTATCTACCTATCATTCAATCATTCAATCATTCAATCTATCTATTTATCAATGTTCCTACTTGACTTGCCTATGTATCTATATAACTATATATATATATCAATCAATCTATCTATCTATCTAATATACTGTTTATCTACGTATCTATTTTTCTATCTATCTATCTATCTATTTGTCAATCTATATATTTTTAAATCTATATATTTGTCTTTATATTTATCTATTTATAAGTATATCTGTCTATATGTTTATATATCAATATATCTATTTTGTCTATCTATCTAACAATCTAACTTTTATCTTTCTATATATCTATCTGTCTATCTATTAGTCCTGTCAAACTATCTAACTATCTTTAGATCTATCTATATAGCCGTCTATCTATCTATCAATAAATCTCTTTATTTGTAATATCTGTCTTCTGTCTATCTATCAATTTTCAATATTTGTCTTTCTGTCTTTCTCTCTATCTCTCTATATGTCTATTTGTCTATCTGATTATCAATCTATCAATCAATCTATAAATCTACCTATCAATCAAACAACCAATCTAACTATCTATTAGTCTATCTATATATCTGTCTTTCTATCTATATATTATCAATCAATCAATAAATTTATTTATCATATATTTATCAAACTATCTATCAGTCTATCTAGCTATCTTCCTATCTATCTCTCTATCTAACTACCAATCTATTATCTATCTACTTACCATTCGATCTATCTATGTATCTATCTATCTACATATAGATATGTATACTTATTTATTTTCTATCTTTCATATTGTTTATATTATATCTGTCAATCTATCTATCTATCTATTTATCTTTATGGATATATATATATATATATATATATCTATTTTGGTACATATCTATCTATCTATCTATTTATTCTATATTTAATCTATCTATCTTTTTATTTGTCTATACTATGTATATGTTTATCTATCTATCTATCTATCATTCTATCATTCTATCATATCTATCTATCTATCTATTTATCTTGTTTATCTATTTTCAACTTGACCTTATTTCTATCTTTTAAATATCTATCTATGTATTTGCCAATTGTTTATCTACTTGTCTATCTTTTTAAATATCTACTTGTCATCTGTCTATCTACTTGTCAATCAGTATATCTATCTATTTATCTATCTATCTGTCTATTAATCTGTTTATCTACACACACACACACATATATATGTGTATATATATATATATATATATCTGTCTATCTTTTAATATGTCTATCTTTTTATATGTCTATCTGTCTATCTCTCTATCTATTAGTATATCTCTCTATCTATCTATTAGTCTATCAGTTCTATCTATTTATCTCTCAATTTGTCTATATTCTATCTATTTATCTATATGTCTATGTGTCTATCTATCTATCTATCTCTTCTATCTATCTGTATGTCTATCTATCTGTCTGTCTATCTTCCATCTATCTATCTGTGTATTTATCTATCTGTCTATATGCTTATCTATCTATCATCTATATATCTATTCGTCTGTCTTTCTATCTATCCGTCCTGTCTTCTATTTTTATATCTTTTATCTCTCTAATGTTTCTATCTGTCTATCTGTCTACCTATCCATTTTCTATCTGTTGATCTTTCTATCTATCTATCCATCTATCTATTAGTTTATTAGTCCTATCTATCTATTTATATATATGTCTATATTTTATCTATTTGTCTATTTGTATATCTATCTATCTGTCTATCTATATATATGGTCTATTTATCTTTCTATCTATCTATCTGTCTGTCTATCTAAGTATCTTTCTATCTATCTATCATTCAATATATCTTTCTATCAGTCAATTTAACTATTTGTCTATATATATATATGTCCTGTCTATCTATCTATTTATTTATATTCCTATCTATCATTGTCAATCTTTCTATCTTTCAATCTATCTATTTTAATATATGTTATTTTATCTATCTATGTATCCATCTATTTATCTATCTATTTATTTATTGTCTATCATCTATTTATCTGTCTAACTATCTATCTGTCTATTTGTTTATCTTTCTATCTGTCTATCTTCTATTTGACTATCTTTTATCTGTCTATCAATCTATTTATTTATCTATTTATTTGTCTATCATTCTATAAATGTATCTATCTATTTTTCTATCTATTTATCTATCTATAATATCTATCTATCTATCTACTTGCTATCTATATATTTTTTATCTAATTATTTTCTTTCTTTCTATCTGCATATCTATCAATCTTTCTTTCTATCTACATATCTATCTATATATCTATCCATATATCTATCTTTCTAACTATATATGTATGCTTATTTATCTATCAATCTATTTGTTAATCTATCTATCTATCTATCTATTTTTCTATCTGTTTATCTATCTATCTATCATTCTATCTTTTTATCTATCTATCTATCCATCTATCAATATGTGTATTTGTCTATATGTATATCTCTTTATCTCACTATCTGTCTATTTGTCTATATGTCTATTTATCTATCTATCTATCTATCTATCTATCAATATATCTATCTATTTGTATATCTGTCTAGTTGTAATATCTATATATCTTTCTATCTATATATTTGTTTTTTTAATCTATTTGTCTATCAATCTATTAATCAAGCAATCTAACTTCTATCTTTCTATTATTTATTTATCTATCTATCTACCTATTATTTATTTATTTATCAATGAATCAATCTATCTATCTATGTTCTTTCTATCAACCTATATACTACTACCTACCTATCTTCTCTATCTATCTAGCTAGCTGCTTCTATCTATCTAGCTATCTTCCTTACCTATATATATATATATTTATATATATGTCTATCTATATGTTTACTATATATCTATCTATCTATACTCATCAATGTTATCTCCATTTCTATCTATAAATTTGTCTATATGACTATCTGCCAATTTGGTCTAGTATCTGACTATCTGCCAATTTGTCTATCTATCTATCTATCTATTTTCTCTATTTTGTGCTATTTATTTATCTTTATATCTTTCTACACAATAATAAAATCCCAAATAGCTATGGAGAAATCCCTAGTTATATGAAATTTTTCTTCACAAAATAGAATAATAACCACATTAACACTGGAAATTTTACCGGGAAGCTATGTGGTTGTCACAAAATTAGCAAGGGGAAAAATTCACTAGCAAATTGTTTTACCGACAGAAAATTCACTTGCTAAGTAATTTTTCCCTTACTAATTTTAATTGTAATTAGAATTAATAATTAATAATTTCGAATAAATAAGCATAGAAACATCCTTAGCTAAATTAGCGAGGGAAAAATCCTAGCTATTTTCATTCAAAATCAATTTTCACAATTTTAATTTTTTACAAAAATTGATTACATATTGTATTATTTATATAAAATTAAATAAAAACATACACTATTAAAACATTTTTTAATATTAACAAAAACAAAAAAAATTCAGAAATAATTATGATACAAAATGTTACATGGTTAAAACAAAAACATAACATATGTATATAATCATTTAAAACTAAATCATCATCTTCATCATTAGCTTGTGCTTTGTGCATGGCTGTCCTACGTGGGTTGTCTACTGGAACTTGGAGTGCTATCTCTCTCATCAAGATTTCTAACTATGACTCCATATAGTTCATCTATTATTACATTACATTCTCATTTCTTTTTTTCCCGCATACACATCAATTCAAACTTAAACATTACGAGAATATCTATATATATAGATATCTATATACATACATACATACATACATACATACAAACACACATATATATATATATATATATTTTATATATTTATATATTTATACAAACATATATATACTTACATATAGAAGCTAATACAAGGAAAAACAAAAACAAGAAATACTTAGTCATGTAAAAACAAGCAACAAACAATCCAATGCCTAAAAATTTGAGAATTTTTTAAAAAATGTTTCATGCATAAGAAAATAGTGTAAATAATGAAGCCAATTGTGATGCCTTTAACGTAAAATATGTCAAATCATCTCTAACTAATGTCATCAGAAATAAAACTTCTAAATATGTATTTTGCTATTCCGACATGATTTTGAATACCACATAAGCCTCAAGCTAATATTGGCCTATTTTTTCAATGATTGTGGGGGTTTGGGCCAACTTACATGCAGCTCGAGTAATCTCATGAGCAAAAAAATCTACCCATGATTGGTTCCACCAACATAGCAACTATGACAAAACCAAATGTAGCATCTACTACCATTTCACATGCAAAACAAACTATTATTACAATGACACTACATAGATTGAATAGTATCTGAGATGGAATTTATGTATATGTTCCCCTTTGTAGCTGTATAAAACACTACATATGATAAGGATCACAAGTTTAGCAGTGAAGAGACCCTTGCTAAACTTATCTCAAACCCTACATATCTATTCCCCTTTAAATAAGAAGATTAGCAACATCTCTCAAACTCTCAAAATTGATTTTAAACATCTTTCAAAATTCATATTCATTATACCATTAACAAAAACAAGTCCACCCATCAATACTTCAAAAAAACGATCAGAGTTTCATTATAATTTAAATATGCATGCATACAGCTTTCATTATAATTTAAATATGCATGCATACAGCTTTCATCTTTTAATTAACAAACAATCATAGCCTAGCATGCTATACTAGAATCTTGAAGGTGACCAACAACGTCACCAAAGCAATGCATGTGATTCACTGAACTTCTAGTGCTCTGCAAAAATTGCATACTCCATTTAGAAAATAAGTTTATAATATTTTAATTCATAGTTTTATAGCACGTTAAATTGAAATCAAATAAAATTAATAACATGATTAATAAGATTGTGTCATTCCTCTGAGGCAGACGATTATTCTAATCTTCTTGCTTAAAAAGGTAGCTGCAACGAAACAACACGTACAATAAGCCAACAGAAAGTGGAAGACATGCTGAGTGGAAAGGAAATGGCATCACAGAGGCAAAGACCTATGTGAGGTGGAAATCTTGCGCAAAATAGCTTCTGGATCAAGTCACGTCATTAGGAATAACCATGTTTTTGAACCATAGCACTGATGACCGACCAAATAGCATTTCGAATCACTTCTCTGAAATTGAAGACTAATAATGAAATAAAGATAAAACACACAATTCATGATAATTTTATGCCAAACTTTTTAAAATGAAAGTTTCATGCAATTTTAAACAAATAGAGACTAAATGTACCAAAGCAATTCTAGTGTCATACCAAAACACCAGCACTATTATGTGCCAACTGATGTGGACACTACTAATATTGACCACCATTTGGTTCTAGATTATAGAATCACATCATCACACATCGAATGGTCAGACCATGCCCAAACTTAATGAAATAGCAAAGCAATGTCAATTTCCACATCAATAATTAGTTTGAACTATCACTGCCAAATAGTAATGTATATTGACTATTGTCAGCATCATAGGTTAAAGGTTCACCACTATCTACATAGCTCGATGCCACTATTCACATTTATGCCGCATAAATCAAGTGCTAGTGTGGCAAGTGCCATGTGAAAGTGTGCACTTTGGATGGGCTTATATGTGATAAAGGTGATGGTAATGATGTTAATGATAGTGATGGTGATGGAGATTGAGATGGTGATTGTGATGTTGAAGTTTGGATATGCTGGTATGAGATGGTACTAAATTTGCAACTAATGTAAAATACTAGATGAATTTCATTCATTTCTATGTTCAGGTCCACCTCCACCAGCTCACGTCCTTTAGGTGCCATCTGTTGTACAAAAAATAAAAACATATAACAAATAATAGATATATGATGAACACCCATGCATTTTAGAATAATACAGACCAATGGATTTCAAAAAAATAGAATGTCTTTGATAATATAATATTATAATACAATAATAATAGTTTAATTATCGGCGTCACTATTATCCTCCAATGGATCTTCCAACATTTTGTCTAATTCTATGAAAGTTCCAATTCATCTTTAGATAGAAAATGATTATCTTCAATTTCTATTAGGCTACAATTTGAGTCATATAAGGTTTCTAGATTTTTATCTACATGCACAGACTCAATATTATTTATGTCATCTTTTTGAAATGCGGTGGAATAGCTAGGTTTGCACTTCTATGTTGAGATGTTGGTTCTTTAAAATTTGATCAAGCTTTAATTTTGAAAATCACCTACCAGTTACTCTTATCATGAGATAAACTCATATATGTACAATAATATACTTGAGTGGCTTGGACTACCATAATAAATGACTCATATCGATTATATCTATGTATATGATTAATATCCACTAGCTTATAATCCAAATGAATTTTTATACTCACATTTCATGTAGAATCAAACCAATTGCACTTTAATAATACAATCATATTATTTTTAAGTTCAGGATACTCCAACTCAATAACTTCTACGGTTGACCATAATAAGCAATCTAATCTACTCTATAACTTGTGCCTTTATGTAAACACTACAATTCATTTTGTTTTAGAAGAACCATACCTAATTGTGTGAA
>JAREIK010003060.1:0-58520 GCA_029783825.1 Sapria himalayana | reverse complement strand
TACTTATCTATCTAACTATAAATAAATCTATCTATGTATATATCTAATATCTATTAATCTACCTACCTATCTATTTATCTATCTTTTTTGTCTATCTTTATATCTATCTATTTATCTATCTCTCTCTATATTATCTGTCTATATTTCTATCTCTCTATTAGTCTATCTATCTACCTGTCTATCTGTCTATATGTTTATCTATAAAATGTCTATCTATATAATGTATATCTATCTATATTTTTATCTATCTTTTTATTTATCTGACTATCTATAATTTACTCTATCTAATTGTATATCTATCTATTTGTATATATGTTTGTTTGTATATCTACCTATTTGTAAGATTTTTCTATATATCTATCTATCTAACTATTTGTAATATGTGTCATTAATCTATATATCTATCTATCTATCTATTTATATATTTGTCTATTAATCTATCAATCAATCTATAAATAAATCTATCAATCAATTATGAAAGCTAACTATCCATCTGTCTATCAATATATCTTTCTAATTATCATTTTATATATTTAGTTATCAATCTATCTATCTATATATTTATCTATCTATCTATCTATCTACCTACCTACCTACCTACCTATGTACCTACATATCTATCTATCTATTTATCAACTTTTCTATATATATATATATATAACAATCTATCTATCAATTTGTCTTCTTATTTATATGTTTATCTATCATTTAGTTTATCTTTCAATCTGTCAATCTAACTCTCTGACTATATGTCAATCAATCAATCAATCTATCTCTATGTCAATTTATCTATATATCTATCTATATGTCTATTTGCCTATTTATCAATCTTCTCTCTCTATTTGGTCTATCTTTTTAAATATATATATCTATATATTTATTTATCTATTTAACTATCTTTCTATCATTCTATTTTTCTATCTTTTTGTTTATATATTTATTTACTTGCCTATCTATCTATCTATCTATCGAAATATCTATCTGTCTGTCTGTCGATCTATCTATAAATCAATCTTTCTATCTATATATGAGCCTATCTATTTATCAATCTATTTGTTTATATGTCTATTTGTCCATTTGTGTATATGTCTATATGTCTATCTATCTATCTTTCTATCTGTATAACTGTCTATCTATCTATATGTCTATCTGACTATCTATCTAATAGTCTATCTATCTATTTGTCTATATGTCTATCAATCTATCTGTCTATCTATCTGTCAATCTATCTATCTGTATATCTATTGAATGGTCTATATGCCTATCTGTGTTTCTATCTATCTATATTTATATCTATCTCTCTATCTGTCTATCTGTATATCAATCAATATATCTATGTTCTATTTTACGATCATTTTATTTGTATATCTATCTATCTATTAGTTATTAATCTATTAGATTATCTGTCTTTCTATCTATCTCTTTATCTGTCTATATGACTATTTTTCTATCTATCTATCTATATATCTATATATTTATTTATTTGTTTATTTATCAATCTCTCTATGTATATATATGTCTAGTTATCTATTTGTCTCTCTATCTATCTATCTGTCTATCTATCTGTCTAATTGTATATCTATATATTAGTCTATTTATCTATCTATCTATCTATCTATCTTTATGTATTTCAATATATCAATCTTTCTATCTATTTATCTATCTTTCTATCAATTTATCTATTTATCTATCTATATATCTATTTAGACATCTATCTATCTCACTATCTATCTAATTATCTACATGTTTTTATATCTATCAATTTATCTTTTTAATTCTTTATCTATGTTATAATTTCTCTAGTTATCTATCTATTTATCTACCTATTTATCTATCTTTCTAATTTCTATCAATTTGTTATCTTTTTATGTGTCAATTAATCTAATTGACAATATGTCAATCAGTCATTTATCTATCTATTTATCGTTTTGTCTATATATTTATTTCTCTATATGTTTATCTTTCTATCCATAAAACTATCTATCTATTTCTCTATCTTTTTATTTATCTATCTGTCTATTTCTTTTATATATATATGACTATCATTCTATCATTCTATCAACTTTATTATTTATTATCAATCTATATACATGACTATCTATCTATCTTTGAATCTATCATTATATCTGCATATCTATCGATATATTTTTCAATCTATCCATATAAATATCTATCTACCAAAAAATCAATCTACATATCAATCTAACTAAATATCTATGTATCTACTTTTCTATCTATATATCTAACTATTTGTCAATCTATATATCTATAAATCTATATGTCAATATGTCTATTTGTCTATCTGTCTATAGGTTTATCTAACAATATGATTATTGGTCAATCAATCAATCAATCAAAATGTCTATCTATCAATATGACTATCTTTCTATCTTTCTATCTTTCTATCTTTATATCTATCTATTTATCTATGTATCTATATATCTATCTATCTATCTATATATCTTTCTATCTATCTATCTATCTTTATATCTATCTATTTGTTATATCTGTCTTCCTGTCTATATGACTAACTATCAATTTGTCTATATATCTATCTATCTATCTGTCTATATCTCTATCTGTCTATATCTCTATCTGTCTATCTGTCTATCTGTCTATATGGCTTTCAATATGTCGATCAATCTATCAATGAATTAACTAATCTAACTATCTATCTATATATCTATTTATCTATTTATATTTTTAATTATATATTTTCTATCAATTAATCAAACAAAATATTTATCTATTTGATATTTTTATCTATATCTATCTAACTACCATCTACCTATCTATCTTTCTATCAATTTAACTATCTATCTATCTATTAACTTAAATATCTATCTCTCTACATATTTATCTATCTATCTTTCTATCATTTTGTCAAGCTTTCTATCTATTGATCTATATTTCTGACTTGCTATTTATCTATCTATAGGTTTATCTATATATCTATCTATATGTCTATCTGTATATTTATATATGTTCTATCTATAAATCTATCTTTCTATTTGTATGTTTATCTATCTATATGTTTATCTATTTATCTATCTATCATTTTATCATTTTATCTATATATCCTTATGTTTATCTATGTATTTGCTTGCCTATATATATCTACCTATCTATTTACCTAAATATCTATCTCTTTGTCTATATGTCTTTCAGACTTATCTATCTTTCTGTCTGTCTATATATATATATCAATCTGTCTATCTATCTATTTGTCTATCTATCTATCTTTCTATCTGTCTATTTGTAGATCTATCTATCTTTCTATCTGTTAATCTTTCTCTCTATCTATTTATCAGTTTATTAGTCTATCAGTCTATATATTTATTTTTCAATTTGTCTATCCGTCTATATGTATATCTATATATCTATCTATTTATATATCTATCTATCAATATGTCTATCTATATATCTATCAATTTATCTATTTGTCTATCTATCTATTTATCAATCTGTATATCTAAATATAAATCAATCTATCTATCTCTCGATCTGTCTATCTATCTATCTATCTATATGTCTATCTATTTATCTAAATATTTGTCTATCTATCTATTTATATATCTATCTATCTTTTTATCTATCTATCTAATTATCTAGATATTTAATTATCTATCTATCAGTCTATTTTTCTATCTAATAATTTATCTTTTTATCTATCTATCTATCTGTTTAACAATTTATCTATCTATCAAATGGTCTATCTTTTCATCTCTCAATCTAATATCAAACTATCTATTAATCTGTCTATAAAATTATCTAAGTATTTGTATATTTGTCTATATGTCTATTATTTCTATGTGATAATCTATCTATCTATTTATCTTTCTATCTGTCTATTTTTTTTATCTATCCATCTATCTATCTATCAATTTATCTATCTTTTCTTCTATCAATCTAACTATTTATCAATCTCTCAATTTATCCATATATTTATCTATCTATCTATTTGTCTATATGTTTATCATTATATCCATCTAACTAAATATCTATCTGTCTATCTTTCTATCTGCCTATCTATCTATTTCTTTATCTATCTTTCGGTTTATCATTCTATTTATCTATCTATCTATTAATTAATCTATCTACTTGCCTATCTGTATATATATATATATATATATGTATATATATATATATATATATATATATATATATATATATGTATCTTTATATCTACCAAACTATTTGTATATCTATCTATCTATCTAAATATCTGGGGATCTTTTTATCTATCTATTTATCTATCTATCTATCTAACTATTAATCAAACTATCTAACTATATATCTATCTTAATATATGTCTATTAATATATCTATCTATCTAACTTGTTGTTAATTAATATATCAACCAATCTATCTATATCTCTATCTGTCTATATGTTTATCTATAAATATGTCAATTTGTCTAATGGTCTATGTATCTATCTTTCTATATAACTATCTATCAATCTAACTATCTATCTACTTAACTATTTATCTTTCTGTCTATCATTTTATCCATCTATCTATCTATTTATTTATCTATCTGTATATTTGTCTATATGTAATATTTGTCTACCTACCTATCTATCTATTTGTAATATTTGTTTATCTATCTATCTATTTATCTTTCTATCCATATATCTATCTATCAATCTATCAATCAATCTATGAATTATTCTATCAATCAATCAACAGAACTAACTATATATCTGTCTATCTTTATATCTATCTATTTATATACCTATCTTTATATGTATCTAATTATCTATTTAGATATCTATCAATATATCTAACTATCTATATATTTCTATATCTATCTGTTTATCTATCTACCTATCTATCTATATACTTCATAATCTATCTATCTATCTGCTTATTTATGAATCTATCTATCTATCTATCTATCTATCTATCTGCTTATTTATGAATCTATCCATCTATCATTTTGTCAATCTTTCTATATGTCAATCTATCTTTCTGACTTTCTATCAATCTATATATCTATATTTTTATCTATCTATCTTTCTATATGTTTATTTTCTATATATCAATTTGTCTATCTTTCAATCTCTCTAACTATTTATCTTTTATATATCTATCTATCTATATGATTATCTATCTTTCTGACATTCATTCTATCATTATATTTGCCTATCTATCGGCTTGTCTATTTATCTACTTGTCTATATATATATATATATTAATATCAATCTATCTATCTATCAGGCTATCTATTTATTAATCTATCTATCAATTTATTTATCTGTCTATTTTTCTATCTATCTATCTATCTAATGGTCTATCTGCCTTTCTACCTATATATCTACCTATTTATCTATCTAACTATTTGTCTATCTATCTATCATTTTGTGTATATATCCATTAGTCTATATGTCTTTCTATTTATCTATTTATCTAATTATCTATCTATCAGTCATCTGTTAATCTATCTATCTATCTATCTTATATATTTTGTTATTTCTATCTGTCTATCTTTCTATCTATTAGCTATTAGTCTATTAATCTATCTATCTATTTGTCGAATAGTCTATGTAAATATCTATTTATCTGTTTGTCTATTTGTCTATTTATATATATGTCTATCTTTCTATCTGTTTAATAATTTATATATATGTCTATCTTTCTATCTATCAATCTTTATATTTATTTTTCTATCTATCTGTCTATCATTCTATCTATCTATCTTTCTATTTATCAATCTATATACTTGCATATCTATCTATCTTTTTATATATATTTATATCTACCTATCCATTTATATATTTATATAAATATATACATATTTATATACTTGCATATTTATACATATTTATATCTTTTTATATATATATATTTATATACTTGCATATCTATCTATATATTTACATAAATATATCTACCTATTTATATTTATATATATATATATATATATCTATCTATCTATCTATCTAAATTTATATCTATCTATTTATTTGTCAATCTATATATCTGTATATTTGTCTATCAGTCTATATGTCTATCTATCTATATGTTTATCTATCAATAAGTATATATGTCTAACTATCATTCTATCTGTTTATCTGTCTATTTGTCTATCTGTATATCTCTCTATCTCTTTATCTATCTATCTATCTATCTATATATCTGTCTATCTATCTATATGTCTACCTGTTTGTTTATCTATCTTTCTATCTACTTTTCTATTTATCTAACTTTATATATGTCTATTTGTTATATATGTCTATCTATATATCTATCTATTTGTAATATCTTTTAATCTATCTATCAATCTATCTATCCGATTTCTATATATTTGTCTATCTGTCTATCTATCCATGAATTAATCTATCTATCTATCAATGAATTAATTAATCTATCTATTTATATATCTATCTATCTATATATTTATCTATCTTTCTATCTATTTAATTATCTATTTTTTATTTATATATCAATCAATCAATCAATCAATCAATCAATCTATCTATATATTTATTTATCTATCACCCGACCTAGCTACCTATCTATCTATTTATCCCCCTATCTATCTATCTATTTCTCTATCTATCTACTTACATATATCTCTATCTATCTAAATGTCTAATTATTTATCTATCTATATATCTATTTATCATTTTAACTAGCATTCTATTTATTGATCTATCTTTGTGACTATCTGACAATATATTTATCTTTCTATATGTCTATATATATATATATATATATATATATGTCTATCTATCTATTTGTCTATTTAAATTTATCTATCTTTCATTATATATATCTATCTATTAATATATTTATCCATCTATATGTAGATCATTCTATCATTCTATCTATCTATCCATGTGTTTATCTATTTATCTACTTTCCTTTCTATGTATCTATCTAACTTAATATCTATCTATATATTTTTTTGTCTTTAATTATTATATGTCTGTCTATCTATCTGTCTATTTATCTATCATTATATGAATCAATCTATATATCTATATAACTCTCTATCTATCTATCTATATGTGTGTCCAGAAGTCTATTTGTCTATCTATGTATCTACCTTTCTATATATTTCTATATCTGTCTATCAATCTATCTTTCTATATGTCTATCTTTTTATCTATATATCTTTATCTATATATCTATCTACCTATCAGTCTATTAGTCTATCAGTATATCAATCTATATATCAATTTGTTTATCAGTCTCTATGTCTACCTGTCTATTTTTCTATCTATCTGTCTGTCTATTTATTTGTATATTTATTTATTTGTCTCTCTATCTATTTCTATATATATATATATATCTCTCTATATGTATATCTATCTATCAATCTATTTATCTATCTATCTATCTATCTTTTTATCTATTTATCTATCTTTTTATAAATCGATATATCTATTTTTCTATTTATCTAATTATCTAAATATTTATTTATCTATCTATCTAATAATTTATCTATTTATTAATCTATCTATCTATCAATTTATCTATCTTTTTATCTCTCTATCTATCAATTTGACAATCTATCAATTTATCTATATAACTATCTATCTATTTGTCTATTTTTATGTATCTATTTTTTATATCTGACTATCTATCTATCTATCTAGCTATCTATCTATATCTCTTTCTATTTCTTTATCTACCTATCATTCAATCATTCAATCATTCAATCTATCTATTTATCAATGTTCCTACTTGACTTGCCTATGTATCTATATAACTATATATATATATATCAATCAATCTATCTATCTATCTATCTAATTAACTGTCTATCTACGTATCTATTTTTCTATCTATCTATCTATCTATTTGTCAATCTATATATTTTTAAATCTATATATTTGTCTTTATATTTATCTATTTATAAGTATATCTGTCTATATGTTTATATATCAATATATCTATTTGTCTATCTATCTAACAATCTAACTTTTTATCTTTCTATATATCTATCTGTCTATCTATTAGTCTGTCAAACTATCTAACTATCTTTAGATCTATCTATATAGCCGTCTATCTATCTATCAATAAATCTCTTTATTTGTAATATCTGTCTTCTGTCTATCTGTCAATTTTCAATATTTGTCTTTCTGTCTTTCTCTCTATCTCTCTATCTGTCTATTTGTCTATCTGATTATCAATCTATCAATCAATCTATAAATCTACCTATCAATCAAACAACCAATCTAACTATCTATTAGTCTATCTATATATCTGTCTTTCTATCTATCTATTTATCAATCAATCAATAAATTTATTTATCAATATATTTATCAAACTATCTATCAGTCTATCTAGCTATCTTCCTATCTATCTCTCTATCTAACTACCAATCTATCTATCTATCTACTTACCATTCGATCTATCTATGTATCTATCTATCTACATATAGATATGTATACTTATTTATTTTTCTATCTTTCATATTGTTTATATTTATATCTGTCAATCTATCTATCTATCTATTTATCTTTATGGATATATATATATATATATATCTATTTTGGTACATATCTATCTATCTATCTATTTATCTATATTTTATCTATCTATCTTTTTATTTGTCTATCTATGTATATGTTTATCTATCTATCTATCTATCATTCTATCATTCTATCTATCTATCTATCTATCTATTTATTTGTTTATCTATTTTTCAACTTGACCTTATTTCTATCTTTTTAAATATCTATCTATGTATTTGCCAATTTGTTTATCTACTTGTCTATCTTTTTAAATATCTACTTGTCAATCTGTCTATCTACTTGTCAATCAGTATATCTATCTATTTATCTATCTATCTGTCTATTAATCTGTTTATCTACACACACACACACACATATATATGTGTATATATATATATATATATCTGTCTATCTTTTAATATGTCTATCTTTTTATATGTCTATCTGTCTATCTCTCTATCTATTAGTATATCTCTCTATCTATCTATTAGTCTATCATTCTATCTATTTATCTCTCAATTTGTCTATATATCTATCTATTTATCTATATGTCTATGTGTCTATCTATCTATCTATCTCTCTATCTATCTGTATGTCTATCTATCTGTCTGTCTATCTTCCATCTATCTATCTGTGTATTTATCTATCTGTCTATATGCTTATCTATCTATCTATCTATATATCTATTCGTCTGTCTTTCTATCTATCAGTCTGTCTTTCTATTTTTATATCTTTCTATCTCTCTATGTTTCTATCTGTCTATCTGTCTACCTATCCATTTTCTATCTGTTGATCTTTCTATCTATCTATCCATCTATCTATTAGTTTATTAGTCTATCTATCTATTTATATATATGTCTATATTTTTATCTATTTGTCTATTTGTATATCTATCTATCTGTCTATCTATATATATGTCTATTTATCTTTCTATCTATCTATCTGTCTGTCTATCTAAGTATCTTTCTATCTATCTATCATTCAATATATCTTTCTATCAGTCAATTTAACTATTTGTCTATATATATATATGTCTGTCTATCTATCTATTTATTTATATTCCTATCTATCAATTGTCAATCTTTCTATCTTTCAATCTATCTATTTTAATATATGTTATTTTATCTATCTATGTATCCATCTATTTATCTATCTATTTATTTATTTGTCTATCAATCTATTTATCTGTCTAACTATCTATCTGTCTATTTGTTTATCTTTCTATCTGTCTATCTTTCTATTTGACTATCTTTTATCTGTCTATCAATCTATTTATTTATCTATTTATTTGTCTATCATTCTATAAATGTATCTATCTATTTTTCTATCTATTTATCTATCTATATATCTATCTATCTATCTACTTGCTATCTATATATTTTTTATCTAATTATTTTTCTTTCTTTCTATCTGCATATCTATCAATCTTTCTTTCTATCTACATATCTATCTATATATCTATCCATATATCTATCTTTCTAACTATATATGTATGCTTATTTATCTATCAATCTATTTGTTAATCTATCTATCTATCTATCTATTTTTCTATCTGTTTATCTATCTATCTATCATTCTATCTTTTTATCTATCTATCTATCCATCTATCAATATGTGTATTTGTCTATATGTATATCTCTTTATCTCACTATCTGTCTATTTGTCTATATGTCTATTTATCTATCTATCTATCTATCTATCTATCAATATATCTATCTATTTGTATATCTGTCTAGTTGTAATATCTATATATCTTTCTATCTATATATTTGTTTTTTTATCTATTTGTCTATCAATCTATTAATCAAGCAATCTAACTCTCTATCTTTCTATTTATTTATCTATCTATCTATCTACCTAATTATTTATTTATTTATCAATTAATCAATCTATCTATCTATGTTTCTTTCTATCAACCTATATACCTACCTACCTATCTTTCTTTCTTTCTATCTATCTAGCTATCTATCTATCTATCTTCTTACCTATATATATATATATATATATATATATATATATATATTTATATATTTATATATATGTCTATCTATATGTTTACCTATATATCTATCTATCAATCTCTCAATTTATCTCCATTTCTATCTATAAATTTGTCTATATGACTATCTGCCAATTTGTCTATTTGACTATCTGCCAATTTGTCTATCTGACTATCTGCCAATTTGTCTATCTGACTATCTGCCAATTTGTCTATCTATCTATCTATCTATTTTTCTCTATTTTGCCTATTTATTTATCTTTATATCTTTCTACACAATAATAAAATACCCAAATAGCTATGGAGAAATCCCTAGTTATATGAAATTTTTCTTTCGCAAAAATAGAATAATTACACATTAACACTGGAAATTTTACCAAGCTAATGTGGTTGTCACAAAATTAGCGTGGGAAAAATTCACTAGCAAATTTTTTAACCACAGAAAATTCACTTGCTAAGTATATTTTTTCCCTTACTAATTTTAATTGTAATTAAGATTAATAATTAATAATTTTCGAATAAATAAGCATAGAAACATCCTTAGCTAAATTAGCGAGGGAAAAATCCCTAGTTATTTTCATTCAAAATCAATTTTCACAATTTTAATTTTTTACAAAATATTTGATTACATATTTGTATTATTTTATATAAAATTAAATAAAAACATACACTATAAACATTTTTTATAATTAACAAAAACAAAAAAAAATCAGAAATAATTATGATACAAATGTTACATGGTTAAAACAAAAACATAACATATGTATATAATCATTTAAAACTAAATCATCATCTTCATCATTAGCTTGTGCATTTGTGCATGGCTGTCCTACGTGGGTTGTCTACTGCAACTTGGAGTGCTATCTCTCTCATCAAGATTTCTAACTATGACTCCATATAGTTCATCTATTATTACATTACATTCTTCATTTCTTTCATCTCATCATTCACTTCTTTTTTTCCCGCATACACATCAATTCAAACTTAAACATTACGAGAATATCTATACATATAGATATCTATATACATACATACATACATACACACACATATATAGATATATATATATATATATATATATATATATATATATATATATATTTTACAAACATATATATACTTACATATAAAAGCTAATACAAGGAAAAACAAAAACAAGAAATACTTAGTCATGTAAAAACAAGCAACAAACAATCCAATACCTAAAAATTTGAGAATTTTTTAAAAAATGTTTCATGCATAAGAAAATAGTGTAAATAATGAAGCCAATTGTTATTCCTTTAACGTAAAATATGTCAAATCATCTCTAAATAATGTCATCAGAAATAAAACTTCTAAATATGTATTTTGCTATTCCGACATGATTTTGAATACCACATAAGCCTCAAGCTAATATTGGCCTATTTTTTTCAATGATTGTGGGGGTTTGGGCCAACTTACATGCAAGTCGAGTAATCTCATGAGCAAAAAATCTACTCATATGGTTCCACCAACAGAGCAACTATGACAAAACCACATGTATCATCTACAACCATTTCACATGCAAAACAAACTATTATTACAATGACACTAACATAGATTGAATAGTATCTGAGATGGAATTTATGTATATGTTCCCCTTTGTAGCTGTATAAAACACTACATATGATAAGGATCACAAGTTTAGCAGTGAAGAGACCCTTGCTAAACTTATCTCAAACCCTGCATATCTATTCCCCTTTAAATAAGAAGATTAGCAACATCTCTCAAACTCTCAAAATTGATTTTAAACATCTCTCAAAATTCATATTCATTATACCATTAACAAAAACAAGTCCACCCATCAATACTTCAAAAAAAACGATCAGAGTTTCATTATAATTTAAATATGCATGCATACGGCTTTCATTATAATTTAAATATGCATGCATACATCTTTCATTATAATTTAAATATGCATGTATACAGCTTTCATCTTTTAATTAACAAACAATCAGAGCCTAGCATGCTATACTAGAATCTTGAAGGTGACCAACAACGTCACCAAAGTAATGCATGTAATTCACTGAACTTCTAGTGCTCTGCAAAAATTGCATACTCCATTTAGAAAATAAGTTTATAATATTTTAATTCATAGTATTATAGCACGTTAAATTGAAATCAAAAAAAATTAATAACATGATTAATAAGATTGTGTCATTCCTCCGAGACAGATGATTATTCTAATCTTCTTGCTTAAAAAGGTAGCTGCAACGAAACAACACGTACAATAAGCCAACAGAAAGTGGAAGACATGCTGAGTGGAAAGGAAATGGCATCACAGAGGCAAAGACCAATGTGAGGTGGAAATCTTGCGCAAAATAGCTTCTGGATCAAGTCACGTCATTAGGAATAACCATGTTTTTGAACCATAGCACTGATGACCGACCAAATAGCATTTCGATTCACTTCTCTGAAATTGAAGACTAATAATGAAATAAAGATAAAACACACAATTCATGATAATTTTATGCCAAACTTTTTAAAATGAAAGTTTCATGCAATTTTAAACAAATAGAGACTAAATGTACCAAAGCAATTCTAGTGTCATACCAAAACACCAGCACTATTATGTGCCAACTGATGTGGACACTACTAATATTGACCACCATTTGGTTCTAGATTATAGGAATCACATCATCACACATCGAATGGTCAGACCATGCCCAAAACTTAATGAAATAGCAAAGCAATGTCAATTTCCACATCAATAATTAGTTTGAACTATCACTATCACTACCAAATAGTAATGTATATTGACTATTGTCAGCATCATAGGTTAAAGGTTCACCACTATCTACATAGCTCGACGCCACTATTCACATTTATGCCGCATAAATCAAGTGCTAGTGTGGCAAGTGCCATGTGAAAGTGTGCACTTTGGATGGGCTTATATGTGATAAAGGTGATGGTAATGATGTTAATGATGGTGATGGTGATGGAGATTGAGATGGTGATTGTGATGTTGAAGTTTGGATATGCTGGTATGAGATGGTACTAACTTTGCAACAAATGTAAAATACTAGATGAATTTCATTCATTTCTATGTTCAGGTCCACCTCCACCAAGCTCACGTCCTTTAGGTGCCATCTGTTGTACAAAAAATAAAAACATATAACAAATAATAGATATATGATGAACACCCATGTATTTTAGAATAATACAGACCAATGGATTTCAACAAAAAATAGAATGTCTTTGATAATATAATATTATAATACAATAATAATAGTTTAATTATCGGCATCACTATTATCCTCCAATGGATCTTCCAACATTTTGTCTAATTCTGATGAAAGTTCCAATTCATCTTTAGATAGAAAATGATCATCTTCAATTTCTATTAGGCTACAATTTGAGTCATATAAGGTTTCTAGATTTTTATCTACATGCACAGACTCAATATTATTTATGTCATCTTTTTGAAATGCAGGTGGAATAGCTAGGTTTGCACTTCTATGTTGAGATGTTGGTTCTTTAAAATTTGATCAAGCTTTAATTTTGAAAATCACATACCAGTTACTCTTATCATGAGATAAACTCATATATGTACAATAATATACTTGAGTGGCTTGGACTACCATAATAAATGACTCATATCGATTATATCTATGTATATGATTAATATCCACTAGCTTATAATCCAAATGAATTTTTATACCCACATTTCATGTAGAATCAAACCAATTGCACTTTAATAATACAATCATATTATTTTTGAGTTTAGGATACTCCAACTCAATAACTTCTACGGTTGACCATAATAATCAATCTCATCTACACTATAACTTGTGCCTTTAATGTAAACACTACAATTCATTTTTGTTTTAGAAGAACCATACCTAATTGTGTGAAATTTATTTCCATTGACAAAATACTTAGGATAAGTTGTCCCATGCAGACCTTTACTTAGATTCTGAATGAATATATTGGAATCTCCATTTGAAGGATCATTTTCCTATTGCATAAATTAAATAAATGATGTTAATAACTAAAAGATACTAATAAATCAAATAATTAAAAAAATTAAAACTTAATAATTCTCACATAGTTTTTGAACCAATTCACAAATTCTGTTTCTAGCATATAATTGACCTCATGGCTAGAAATGGTTGGATGTCTGTTTTACCTACTCAACATAAACACTGCAAAAACATAAATGGAGGGAGAACAAAGTATATCAATTTTTAATTATTCCTTTTAAGGACAAAATTAAACTATTATTAAACCTACAACAATTTTGGGTATACATACTCAATATATGGTGGATCCTCTTCACAATTAAGTAAAACATAGCTTTGGGTTGCTTTGTATGCCAACATCCCACAAATGATTTACCTCTACTATAATCGGCTGTAAGTGCATCTAGCATGTCATTCACATTATTTGGCCCTGAACCAAAATTTACAAAAACATATATTGCTCCTTCATACACATTGATGGAAGCAAATTATAAGGTGTCACTATCACTGGCCATATTGAATACTATTGTCCAAATTGGCCAAATGGCTGAAATCCATCAGTGCAAAGACTCAATCTCACATTTCAACTTTCAGGTGCAAAATCTTGATGTATATGATTAAAATGGTCCTAAGCAAGTGAATCTGATGGATGACGCATCACCAGTTATTCAACTTCATGCTTAGAATGCCACCTCATATCATGTGTTATAGCTTTTGATGCATATATTCTCTACAATCGAGGAATTAAAGGGAAGTAATACATCTTATTAAATGCAACTTTATCTTTTGTCGTATATCTGCAACATGGGGTACCTTCTTAAACTGATGATTATCACAAAACTTACAGCTAATTAAATCTTTCTCACCACCACAATATAGCATAGATCCATTAAAACAACAATCGATTTTTTCTACTAGTAGACCCATACCTCATAGTAACTTTTTAGTGTTGTAAAAGTTGTTAGTGACTAAATTATTATCCGTAATAATTTCCATTACTAGTTCTGTCACCTAGTCAAATAATTTCTTAGACATATAATTTACTGACTTCATTCTCATAAGTCGAGCCACAAGCAACAATTGCGAATGTATTTTACAACTAGGCCACAACTCATTATAAGTAACTTTAAGGATATCATAAAATTTTTGAGTTTTAGGATTTGGTGGTTCATCCATGTAATCTATATTGAATTCAGCACCAGCAGCTTCCATGCCATTCTATGGTATGTGTTTGATGCTTCTTCGCCACAAACATACGATTCAGTACCCTCATTTCATTCAATGTTCAGAGCCATTTTACTTTCTCCATAATAAATTAAAATAAAATAATTTGGTACAAAGCCATATTTAGCCACATTGTATCTTATAGTGGTTACATCATGAAAAAGCATATTTTGACACTTGCAGTTATTACATGGACACTTAATTTTTTTTCTATCCATCCATCTCGATTGACTACATGCAAAGTTAATGAAAGTTTCTAGCCCACTCAAAAAATATTCATTCAAAATTCCTTTCATAAACCTTTTGTACATGCATTGATGATCTGAACTCATTTGCCCTATTTTATTTGTAAAGAAAAATGCTCAATCATTATTCTGAATTAAACATTCAATGAAAAGAAAATATACTAACAATTAAATAAAATCACTTATAGATGAATATGAAAATATAAAATATCATGAATATCGAGTCAATGCATTTGTAGAATCTACGTGAAGAAATAGAGCATTTTTTTAGCACGTTAAAGATTAATAGATATCATGCTATTACTAGATGAAATGAGCAAATTATGTGAATGGACAAGAAAGGAAAGCAAAAAAAGAAAGGAATTAAAAGTTTGAAGGAGTAAGCTTCTCACTTCTTAATGAAGATCAAATAGCACAATTTTTACTATGATTCAACTCAATCTTTGAATATTAAAATAAAAAAGAAAGAAAAAATAAATGGAATGAAGATCCAATTCCAAGAACTCTTAAAAAATGAATTAATGAAGAATTAATACATGAACAAAAACATATTTGGATTAGAAAACATATCATACAAAGTATTCAACTAGAATACATAGGTGTGAAGCAAGCCACAATTATAGATTCCTAGCCTTACAAATATAGACTAATTAGAGATACAAAGAATTACATACATTAACATTAATATTATTTCTAGAAAATTGCAATCAAAAGCTAGTTTGTTTAAGAAATGTTACATACACCTCAAATTAATACCCAATCAAAATGAAGGATGAAAACATATTAATTTAGCAAAAATTTTAGATATATCCATCACTTATATACTGGTGATTAATGATTTTGATACTTGTAATGATTTACCATGAACATCCAGATTAATATTATGTTAATGAGGAGGATCTTCGACCATTTATATAATTGTGGTATTAACTTCACATTACATGATATTATCAAACACAAATATCTACTATATAATTTCAATGAAAAATCCAATATATGGTGATATTTAGCATAGAAGAAGAATTTCGAAATAACAAATAGTAGAATCAAAACACACCCTTAGCAGTTGCAATGGTCTTGTGGACAGTCGAATTAAAAATGTTCAATATTATTTAATTTTAATTGAAGACTATAAAATAAAAATGATAAAATAATATTGTTGTTGTATTCCAATACTATTCAATAATATTTAATTAAGCATATAAAAATATTTTAACAACTCTCATTTATTAGTAATAATGTTTGATAATACTCAAAATTCAATTAGAATAACAAAATCTAAGTCTTTTGATGCATTTTAAAGATATACAAATGTATTTTATATATAATGATGATTTATATTTAATTATATTTATTACAAATTATTTAAAAATGTAACAAATTTTTTAATAAGAATAATTGGTTTAAATAAAAATTTAATGAAGTTTAATGATGCTTGATATGTTTGTTAATATTCATGTCTCAGTTTTTTTTTCAATAAATTTAAATGAGCTTGGATATTAATCAATATTTTTTAACATTATTCCACATGTGTTCAATAAAATATATAATATATACACACAAAAAAACATATATATATATATATATATATATAATATTTATATATAAAAACTATATATATATATACACATATATATATTATAAACATCAATTAAATGTGGGAGGATGTGTGTGAGTGTGTGTATTTACACATCAAAAACTAATAGCTCGATACACTAATTCTTGAGATGGATGTGCGCCTCCCTAGAGGTTGAAATTTCAATCTCCACGAGCAACTAAAAAATTGTTAGGATAACAAATTATGCCTAATATAGTTATATTTAATTATATAGAGTTTTATATAGTTATACAAATATTTATAAATAATTATACACATATAGTTAAGCATAATGTTGTATGTTGTTATACATGTAATTATAAATATATTTACATGTAATTATACATATAGTTACACATCTAGTTATACTTATATTTAAACATGTAGGAATATATATTTTTCCATATAATTGTATTTATTTATACATATTGTTATGAATAGGTATAGATATAGTTAAATAAATTTGTATATACTAATATATAAAAATGTATATTAATTATATATTGTTAATTATATATTTAAATATAGTTAAGTATAAAGTTTTTTTTGTTATACATATAGTAAAAGATAATTATTTATAGTTATATGTTCTTATACCCAAAGTATATTTATGTATAAATAGATTTATATATAATTATATTTAATTATACATATAGTTATAAATATGTATGTAGTTAAAGATATAGTTATATATAATGTTTTTATAGTTATACATATAGTAAATTACAATTATATATAGTTATATATTATTATATATAAAGTATATTTTTTTAGAAATATAGTTATATATAATTATACATATAGTTATAAATTATTATATAGTTAAAAAATAGTTATATAAAGTTAATTATAGTTATAAAAATAGTTTACATACTTACAAATATAATTAAATATAGTTATAAAGAGTTTTATATTGTTATACAAATATTTATAAATAGTTATACATAATATTTAAACATATAGTTATATATATGTTGTTATAAGTTTTAATTATAATTATAGTTACATGTGTAAATGTACACATAGTTATACATATAGTTATAAATTTAGTTATACATGTTGTAGATGTAATTAAATATATCCTTTCATGTAATTATATATATTTAGATATATCATTATGTATAGGTATTAATGTAGATATATATATATTTATATATAGTTATATTTTGATATACATATTGTTAAATACATTTATATATAATTTTATATATTATATATATATATATATTAAATATATGTTGTTATATATATATAGTTATGTATAATATTTTTATAGGTATACATATAGTAAAATACACATATATATATTTATGTGTTATTAATCTTGGGATCTTCTTATTTACAAAATTTATTATGTAAATATTAAATATGTTGTTATATACACACTACTCACCACAAACACTAAACATCTCTTTGTGACTAACACATCCTTGGAAAAATACGCATTGCCACAAGCCTGTCTGTGTGGCAATATAGATGGAAAAAAGATGAACACATCCGTGTTGAGAACTAGTAAGCTAGGTTTATGGGAGAATATACATAAACTAGGAAAAATATGAAATTGGAAAAAAAATATTAGAATCAAAACAAACACTACTGCATTATGATAAGTGATGAAGAGAAAGGGTAGAAGGCACACCTCAAATTGATAAGAAACTCACGGCTAAAGTAAATACTCTTACTCCACTATTAGGTTTTATTTTGATTTATCCGTGTTGAGAAAGAGAGGCAGATGGCACTAGTTAGAGACTTAGAGTTTTCTCTTTCAACAAGATATGGTTTGTTAAGTTTTAAAATTTTGTAAATGTTTTAATTTTTAATTAGCAAAACATTTAATAAACAATAAATATATATAAAACATATAGACTCACCTTTTTTTACTTAATAAATTATTTTCAATTATTTAATGTGTGTGTAGTAAGACACACATAAAAAACAAACACCTCACAATTTTTAATTATTAAATTGATTAAATAATAAATATATAAATAATTTCTAAAAATAGATGTTTGGCCTTCCAACTAGAAAAATAAATTAAATGGCTTCAAAATTTGTAAACTTCATATAGCAAGGCACAAATAGAAAGATGATTGGTCTTCAAGCCACTCTCCTAAGAATTACAAATACTCTTTATGTTAAAAAATACATAAATATATATATTTTATGGTTATAAATTTTTAAGAATGCATATTAATTTTTATGAAGATAATAAGAAATATTTTTAAGGGGATAAAATTTCATATAATTTGATAAAATTAATAATTTATAAAATTCTAAAAATTATTTAAAACGAGAAGATCATTAAAAAATGCTATATTAATTATTTTGATAAGAACGGAATATTAAAAGCCAATAATAAAAATTTTACTCAATTGTTTAATTTTTATAAATTTCAGTAGGGGCAAACATATATGTATTTATCTTTAAATATTAATTTATTTTCTTTTAAATTTAATGAAAAATTTTAAATTTATTTTATAATTCAAAATTTTCAAATTTTTTGTAATTATTTTTTTAAAAGTTTTTTATAATCATAAAACTATTTTTTTAACATAAAATAATATTAATATTTACTAGTTTATACGTTAATTCATATATTTTTGTTATGATTTTATATTTAATCATACAAAGAATTATTTTAGATTTTTATTAGTAGAAATTTTAATGTATGTTCATTTATTTTTTAAAATATATTTAATAATTATTATAATTATAGAATTAATTATTTAATGTATTTTAAATAAAAATTTTTACATTTCATAATTAATAATTTTAGAAAAATTGTGTATAATTTTTAAAAAATTTGATAATCATAAAAAATGTTATTTTAGTTCTTATTAATATAAATTTTTTTTATTTATATATTTTTAAAAGTATTTATTTATAATATCATATTTTTAAAATTATATTAAGAGAATGTGACTTTCTAGGATCGCTCATCTATAGACAATGATATACATTCAATATACAAAATTAAATAAAATATTAAAACAAATAATATATTAAAAAAAGTTAAATCATTAAACATTAGCAACTAAAATTATTCCTAGCCCAAATAGCTAGGGAAAAATCCCTAGCTAAATGCATATAGTTTGAGAAAATTAACATTTAAGGAACAATTGTTTGCGAATAAATATAAAATCATAAAAAAAATTAAAATAATTATTTAAATATGGATTTAGATAAGGAGAATACTTCGGTAAATCCATTGTGAAATTTACAATTTTCTTTGTGTGAAAATCTACGACAATATTAGCTAGGGACAATTTTAAATCAAAAATTTCCGTCCCAAATACGTCACAAATTTGTAATTCAATGATTAATTTAAAATTTCTTTCTATTCCATTACTAAAGCCTTGTTATTTAACTAAGAATTTTTCCATAGCTAAATTTCCCAAGCTAAACAGACATTTTCTTGTAGTGCTAGCTATTTATCTGTCTATTTTTATATCTTTCTACATGTTTATATGTCTATATGTTTATATATCTATATGTCCATCAGTCTATCATTTTATTTGTCTATCTATATGTTTATCTATTTATCTACTTGCATACATATCTATCAATCTATATACCTATATATATATATATATATCTATTTGTCAATTAGTTTAAATGTTTATGAGTCATTCAGTCGATCATCTATCAGTCTATCTATCTATCAGTCATTATGAATATATGTTTATTTGTCTATCAGTCTAGATTTCTATCAATCTATATATCAATATATTATTCTCTTTCTGTCTATATATTAATCAATCTATCTTTCTATCTATCTATCTATCAGTCTATTTATCTATCTATCTGTCTGTCTGTCTATCTATCTATCTATTTATCTATTTATCTAACTATCTATTTGTCTATTTATCTATCTAACTATCTATATGTCGATCTATCTTTTATCTATATGCCTATTTGTCAATATATTTATCTGTCTTTCTATCTATTTGTCTATATGTGTATCTGTCTATGTCTCTATATGTGTAACTATCTATCTGACTATCTATCTATTTATCTATCTACCTATCTATATATCTAACTGTGCATAGATTTATCAATCTTTTTATCAATCTATTAGACTATTAGTTCTATCAGTTTATCTATATATCTATCAAACTTTATATCTATCTATCTACCATTTTATTTTTCTATCTATTTTTCTATCTATTTATTAATCTATCTATCTATCTAACTATCTCTTTGTTAATCTTTATATCTATCTCTTTTTCTATTTGTCTATATATATATTTATCTATATATCTTTCTATCTATTTGTCAATCTCTCTATATATTTATCTAACTTTCTATCTGTTTATCTATCTATTTATTTGTATATCTATCTAATTGTGTATCTATCCATTGTCTATATGTCTATATGTCTATCTATTTATCTATGTATCTATCTATCTATACTATCTATATATCTGGATCTCTATTTATCAATCTATCTATCTATCTATCTATCAGGTATCTATCTATTAGCCTATTAGTCTATCTATCTATTTATGTGTATATTAATCAATTTGCTTATCTATCTATTTGTCTATTTGTCTATATGTTTATCAATCTATTTGTCTATCTATATATTTTTCTATCTACCTATCTGCCTATCTATCAATTTTATTATCTATCTATCTATTTGTGTGTGTGTATATATATATATATATATATATATATATATATTTATTTATATATCTAACTATCTATATGACTATCTATCTATCTATTTGCCTATCTAGATATCTATCTATCTATCTATTTATCTATTTGTTTGTCTATTTTCTATCTAGCTGTCTATCTATCTACTAGTCAACCAGTCAATCTATATACCTAACTATCTGTTTATCTGTCTATCTCTCTATATTTTTATCTATCAATCAGTCTATGTGTATATCCGTTTATCTATCTATCTGTCTGTCTGTCTTTCTATATGTTTGTCTATCTATCTTTCTATTTTACTGTCTATATATCTATATGTCTATCTATCAATCTATCTTTCTATCTATTTATGTATCTATTAGTTTATTTATCTATCTCTATCATTATATCATTCTATCTATCAATCTATCAATTTATCTATCTATCTTCTATCTATCTTTATATCTAACTAACTATCTATATTTCTATTTATCTTTCTATCTATCAATCAATCAATCAATCAATCAAGTAATCAATCTATCTATCTACCTATCTATGTGTCTCTCTTTATATCTATCTATCTATTTTCCAATATACCTTTGTGTCTATCAATCAATAAATCTATGAGTTTATCTGTGTATCTTTCTAAATATTTATCTATCGATCTTTCTATCAACCTATCTATCTATCTATCCATCCATTTTTCAATCTTTCTATATGTCAATCTGTCTATTTGATTATCTCTTAATATGTCTATCTATCAATCTCTCCATCAATCTATCTATATGTCTAGCTATCTATCTATTTTTAATCTATATTTTTTTATATGTATTTATATCTATCTATCTATCAATCAATCTATCTATCTATCTATATGTCTATTTATCTTTATGTCTATTAGCCTCACTATCTATCCGTCTATCTATCTATCTTAAAATTTGTCTATCTATTCCTATATCTATATGTCTATCGGTCTATCTATCTATCAGTCTATCTTTCTATCTATTTCTCAAGGTGTCTATGTGTGTATCTAAATATCAATATATCTATCAATCTATCTTTCTATCTGTATATTTGTAAATCTATCTAAAAATATATGTATATATATCTAACTAACTAATTATCTATCTGTAAATTGATCTATATGTCTATCTGTCTATCAGTATTTCTATCTATCTATCTATCATTCTATTAGCTATCAAACTATTTGATTATTATTCTATCTGTATATCTATCAATATGGATATATGTCTATCTATCTATTTTTTTATCTGTCTATCTATCTATGTGTCTATATATCTATTTATTTTTATATCTATCAAACATCTTTTCAAACTATTGGTCTATCTATCTATCTATCTATCTATATATTAATTTGTCAGTCTGTCAATCTATTTATCTATCTCACTATCTATCTATTTTCCTATCTATCTATCTATTTAACAGTCTTTATATCTACTATATATCTATATACCTATCTATCTATTGATCTATATGTCTGTCAATTTTTCTATCTATCTAATTGTCTATATATATATATATATTTGTCGATCTATCTATCTATTTATTTGTCTATCTCTTTATTTATATTTATGTCAATTTATCAATCTTTCTCTCTATCTATCTACATTTTTATCTATGTTTCTATCTCTATACCTATTTATGTACTTATCAACCTATCTATCTATGTATCTATTTATTTGTCTATATATCTTGTCTATCTATTTATTAGTCTATCAATTTGTCTCTTTTTATTTTTTAATCTAAGTTTCTGACTAATTGTCAATATATCTATCTATTTATATGTATATCTATATATCTTTCTTTCAGTCTATCTATCTATCTATTTATCTATATGTTTATATATCTATCTATCATCCTATCATTCTATGATTCTATTTGTCTATATTTTTCTCTATGTAACTATCTATCTATCTGTCTGTCTGTCTATATATATGTCTCTCTGCCTATCTATCTATCTATCTATCTACAATCTATTTGTCAATATGTCATTCTGTTATATGTCTTTATGTTATACTATATATATATATATATATGTATAATTATCTTAATGTGTTTCTAACTTTTATCTGTATATCTATCTTTCTATCTATCTATTGGTCTATCTGTCTATTAGTCTTTCTATCTATGTATTTATTAATCTATGTATCAATTGTCTATCTTCCTATCTTTCTATCTTTAATATCTATCTATCTATCTGTTAGTCTGTCTATCTATCAATATATCAATCAATCAACCAATCTATCTATCTATCTATCTATCTTTCTGTCTATCTATATATTTATCTATTGATTTATCTCTTTATTTATCTATCTATCTATTTATCTATCTATCTATCTATCTATTTATTTATATAAATATTTATCAATCAATCAATCTATCTATCAATCAATCTATATAACTATCTATCATTTTAATAATTTAATTAATTATCTGCCTATTTTTTGTCTATATATCTATCAATTTGTTTATCTTTTTATCTATCAATCAATCTATCTTATTATCTTATTGTCTACTAATCTATTTATTTATTTATCTATTTATATATTTGTCTAATTGTCTATTTTGCTATATGTCTATCCTTCTATCCATTTAGCTATATATATATGTGTCAATCTTTCTATCTATCTATAATTCTATTTATCTATTTTTTTATATCTATATGTCTATCATTCTATCTATCTTTTTATCAATTTATCTACTTGCCTATCGATCTATCTATCTAAATATTTATATTTATATCTAAATATCTAAATATCTAACTATCTATCTGTCTAAATATCTATCTATCGAACTAACTATCTATCTCTCTATCTATTTATCAATCTATAAATCTATGTATCTGTATATCTGTGTATCTATCTATATGTTTATCTATCAATATGTATATATATCTATCTTTCTATCTATATATCTGTCTATCTAGTTATCTATCAATCTATCTATATGTCTATATATCTATCTATTTTTTTTTATTTTTCCTATTTATCTATATATATATATATATATCTTTATTTCTATTTGCATATTTGTCTATATATATATATATATATATATCAATTTATGTATCAATAAATCAATCAATCTATCTATCTATATGTATGTTTATCTATCAATATGTCTATATATCTATCTTTCTATCTATATATCTGTCTATATAGTTATCTATCCATCTATCTATCTATCTATCTATATGTCTATATGTCTATATATCTATCTTTCTTTCTTTTTATTTTCTATTTATCTATTTATATATATATATATATATATATATATATATATATATCAATTTATGTATCATTAAATCAATCTATCTATCTATTTATCTATCTATATGTATGTATATCTATTTATCTATCAATTTTTCAATCAATCTATATGTCAATCAATCAATCAATCTGTCAATTTGTCTATCTGTTTATCTGTATATCTTTATCTCTATTTTTCTATTTATCTTTCTATATATTTATTTATTTTTATATATATTTATCTATCAATCTATCTTTCTATCTATCTATCTATATAACTATCTATCATTCTAATAATTTAATTATTTATCTGTCTATTTTTTGTCTATATATCTATAAATTTGTTTATCTTTTTATCTATCAATCTATCTATCTTATTATCTACTAATCTATTTATTTATTTATCTATTTATATATTTGTCTAATTGTCTATTTGGCTATATGTCTATCCTTCTATCCATTTAGCTCTCTATATATCTGTCAATCTTTCTATCTATCTATCATTCTATTATTTATTTTTTTTATATCTATCTATCTGTCGATCATTCTATCATTCTATCTGTCTATCTATCTATTTATCAATTTATCTACTTGCCTATCAATCTATCTATCTATATATTTATCTTTTTATCTAAATATCTATATATATATCTTACTATCTTTCTGTCTAAATATCTATCTATCTAACTATTTATCTATCTCTTCATCTATTTATCAATCTATATATCTATCTATCTGTATATCTATCTATCTATCTATCTATATGTTTATCTATAAATATGTCTATATATCTATCTTTCTATCTATATATCTATTTTTCTAGTTATCTATCTAACTATCTATATGTCTATATGTCTATATATCTATCTTTCATTCTTTCTATTTTCCTATATATATATATATATATATATATATTTCTATTTGCATATATATCAATTTATGTATCAATAAATCAATCAATCTATATATCTATCTATATGTATGTATATCTATTTATCTATCAAATTTTCAAACATTCTATATGTCTATCTATTAATCTATCCATCTGTCAATTTTTCTATATGTTTATCTATGTATCTTTAATCTATTTTTCTATCTAGCTTTCTATCCATCTATATTTCTATCTATCTATATGTCCAACTATCAATAAGTATATTTGTATATGTATTTATTTGTCTATCTATCAACCTGTCTATCTATCTATGTGTCTATCTGTCTATTTATCTGCCTAACTATATATATATATATATATATATATATATCTTTTTGTCTATATATCTATCTATCTATATGTATTTTTGTTTATTTGTTATATCTATCTATCTATATAACTTTTTATATATCTATATTATAATCAATTAATCAACCAATCTAACTATAGATCTTTGTATCTATCTATCTATATATCTAACTATTTATCTATCTATCTAATTATCTATTAATTTATCTATCTATTTATTTATCAATCAACCAATCTATCTATCTATCTATATATCTATCTACCTTTCTACTGATCTATCCTCCTATCTATCTATCTATCTATCTATCTACATACCTACAAATTTATCAATTATATAGCTATCTATGTATCTATCTATATATCTATCTATCTATCTATCTATCTATCTCTTTATCTATTAGCATGTCTATATATCTACCTATTTCTATGTCAATCTTTCTAAAAATTTGTATATATTTTTATATGTCAATTTGTCTATCTACCTAATTGTCAAACTATCCATCTATTTATATATCAAACATATTATATACCTATTTATCTGTGTGTCTATCTATCTATTTATCTATCTTTACATCTATTTGTCATTTTATCTATTTATCTTTCTATTTGCCTATCTGTCTATATGTTTATTTATCTATCTATCATTCTATCATTCTATATTTTTATTTATTTATTAATCTATTTATCTACTTGCCAATCTATCGATCTATATATATATATATATATATATATATATCTATCTATATATCTATCTATCTAGCTATCTATCTGTCTATCTGTCTATTAGTTTATTTGTTTATCAGTCATTAGTGTGATTTTCTATGACTCTATCTGTCTATGAGTATATATGTCTATATGTCTAGATGTCTTTATGTCTATTTATCTAGTTGTCTATCTATGTATCTATCTATCTATTTGTCTATCTGTCTATCTATCTATATATTTATCTATCTATTTGTCTATTTCTCTTTCTGTCAATCTATCTATTTATTTATCTATTTATCTCTCTATATATATTTCTATCTATATGTCTATCTGTCTATATGTCTATCTATCTTTTTGTTTATCTCTCTATCTGTCTATCTATCTTTCCGTCTTTCTATTTAACTATCTGTCTATCTATTTATCTATCTTTATTTATATCTATTTATCTATCAAACTATCTTTCTAATTGTCTATCTATTTATATGTATATCTATCTATATTTCTATTTGGTTATTTTCTACATGTCTATCTATCTGTCTATCTATCTATTTATTTTTATATTTGTCTATCTATTTATCTATCTATAATTTCTATCTGTCTATCTATCAATTTATTTGTTTATCAATCATTTAGTCTATTTTTTATCACTCTATCTGTCTATCAGAATATATGTCTATATATCTCTAAGTCTCTATTTCTTTATGTCTATCTATCTAGCTGTCTAACTATCTATCCGTCTATCTATCTATCTATCTGTATATTTATCTATATATCTATCTATCTGTCTATAGAGATATATATATATATATATCTGTATATTTATCTATATATCTATCTGTCTGTCTATAGATATATCTATCTGTTTTTATATTTATCTAGCTATCTTTTTTTATTTCTAAATATCTATCAGTCTATCTTTCTAATCGCCTATCTGTTTATATGTATATTTATCTATCTTTTTATTTTTCTATTTATCATTATGTCATTTTGTCTGTCTGTCTATCTATCTATTTGTTTGTTTATTTGTCTATCTATCTATTTATTTGTCTGTCTGAATAAAAATTTATTTATTTATCAATCATTTAGTCTATTTTTTATAACTCTATCTGTCTACCAGAATATATGCATATATGTCTATATGTCTTTATGTCTTTATGTCTTTATGTCTAATTGTCAAGCTGTCTATCTGTCTATCAATATATCAATCTATCAATCAATCTATCTATATATTTATCTATTTATCTATTTATCTATCTATCTATCTATTTATCGATATATCTATTTGTTTGTCTATTTTATTATCTATCTTTCTTTATTTCTATCTATCTATCAGTCTATCTTTCTAATTGTCTATTTGTTTATAAGGATATCTATCTATCTTTCTATTTTGTCTATTTATCTATATGTCTATCTATCTATAAGTCTCTCTATCTGTCTCTTTATTTATCTGTCTATCATTCTATCTATTTATCTATCTATCAATCAAACAATCTATCTATCTATCTATCTGTCTATCTATCAATCTATCTATTTGTCTATCTGTCTATGTATCTATTTGTATATTTTTCTTTCTGTCTATCTGTTTATCTATATATCTATCTATCTATCAAATGATTTATATTTTTATCTATCTATCTATTTATCTATTAGTCTATCTATCAATCTATCTATATGTCTATCTGTGTAATTCTCAATCTGTATATCTGTCTATTTGTCTTTGGTCAATTAGTACATTTGTCTAACTATCTATATGTCCATTTATCAATATATCTAGCTATTTGACTATGTATTTGTCTCTATATCTCTTTATCAATCTATTTATATGTTTATTTATATATCTATCTTTCGGTGTATTTATCTATCTATATATATTTTTATTTGCCTATTGTCTATTTGTCTATTTGCCTATTTGTCTATATGTCTGTATGTCTTTCAGTCCATCTATCTATATGTCTATTTATATATTTGTCTTTTTGTAAAAATGACTAACTGCCTATTTGTTTATCGATCTATCTATCAATATATCAATTTGTTTCACTATTCACCTTTCTATCAGTCTACTTGTCTACTTGTCTACCTATCTACATAATTATCTGTATATCAATCTATTTGTCTATCTATATAACAGTCTATCTATATATCTGTTTATCTGTCTATTTGTTTATCTATCTTTCTATCTATCTGTCTATCTTTCTATCTATCGAATTTTCATTATATCAATCTCTCTTTCTTTCTCTTTATCTGTCTATTTAATATCTATCAATTTGGCTATAATTCTATCTATCTATCTATCAATTTATCTAGCTATCTACTTTCCTATCAATCAATCAATCAATAAATCTAATCTATCATCATGTCTATCTATCTATCAATCAATCTATCTATATCTATCTATTTGTTAATCTATCTATCTATATATCAATCAATATGTCCCTTTGTCTAACTATCTATCTGTATATCTGTTTATATATCAGTTTATCCATCTAAATGTCTATATATCTATATGTGTACTTTTCTATATGTATATATGTCTATCTATCTATCTATCTATTTTACTACACGAACATATTTTTTTAGCTAGGGAATTTTAGCTACGGATCAATCCCTAGCTAAATTATGAGTGATTAGCTAGGGAACAGCAATGGATTTATGATTTTTTATTGAAATAAAAATTCGCAATGGATTAGCAAAGGTTTAGCGATGAAATATTTCCATAAATTTCACTCAAGAAAATCAGGGAATTTAGCAATGGATTAGCGATGGATTAGCGATAGAATATTTTCATAAATTTCAGCAAGAAAAGTGGGGAATTGTGTAACGGATTAGCGACCGAATTTCCATTGCTAATAAAATCCTGAATATAGCAATGGATTTAGCGCCATAGTTAACGACGAAATTTCCCTAGTTAATAAAATCAAGAATTTTGTGACGGATTAAGCGATGAAATTTCTCTAGATAATTACATTCATATCATAGTGACAGATTTGAACTACAAAAATCCCTACCTAATATCATCTAGAATATAGTAATAGATTTTAGCGATGAAATTTTCCTAGCTAATTATATCACAAAATATAGTGACGAATTTAGTGATGGAATTTCCATAGCTAATTACATGCTGAATATAGCGATGGTTTTTAGAGATAAAACTTCCCAAGCCAATTACATCCTGAATATAGTAATGGATTTTAGTGAAAAAACTTCCCTAATTCATTAAATCCATAATATATCGACAGATTTAGCGATGGAACTTCCCGAGCAAATTAAATCGGGAATAAAGCGACGGATTTAGTGTCAGAACTTCCCTAGCTATTTAATCTCGAACATATGGACGGATTTAGCGATAGAATTTTTCTATCCAATATTTAATTATTTAATTTTCTTAATTTATTATTAGCTTTAATATATTATTTATTTTTATTTATTAAATATATGTTAATGGTCTATAGATGAGAGATACTTGAAAGATACATTCTCCCCGTAAAATTTTAAAAAAGGGATATACTAAATAAATAATTTAAAAAAATAAAAATACAAAAAGATTATATTATTAAGGACTAAAATAACTATTTTTATGATATAATAATTTTTAAAAAAAGTATAAAAAAAATTTTCTCAAATTTTTAATTAAGAAACTAAAAATTTTGTATTAAATTAATATTAAATAATTAATTCAAAAAGTATAATAATTTTTTTCGATATTTTAAAAATTAAATTAACATACATTAAAATTTCTACTAATATAAAAGTAAAATAATTCATTGTATGATAAAATAAATAAAAATTCAAAAATATTTGAATTGACAAATAAACTAGTAAATATTAATATTATTATAAGTATAAAAAAATTTTATGATTATAGAAAACTTTTAAAAAAATAATTAATACAAAATTTGAAAATATTGAAATATAATAAAAATATAAAATTTTTCATTAAAGTTAAAAGAAAATAAATTAACATTTAAAAATAAATACATAGATGTTTGCTCCTGCTAAAATTTATAAGAATTAAATAATTGAATAATATTTTTACTATTAGCTTTTAACATTAAGTCTTTATTAAAATAATAAATATAACTTTTTTTTAATTATCTTCTCACTTTAAATTTTTTTTGAATTTTAAAAATTATTAATGATATCAAATAATATGATATTTTATGCCTTTAAAATTATTTCATATTATATTTATAAAAATTAATATGAATTCATAAAAATTTATAACCATAGAATATAAATTTGTATATATTTTTTAATATTAAAGTATTTTATAACTCTTAGGAGAGTGGCTAGAAGACAAATCATCTTTTCATGTATGTCTTATTATATGAAGTTTGTTAATTTTATAGATACTTTATATTTTTTTATAAGGCTAAACATATATTTTTTAAAATTATTTATATATTTATTATTTAATTAATATTATAATAAAAAATTGTAAGGTGTTTATTTTTCATGTGTACCTTGCTACACACATTTATTTTCTTGAAAACATTTTGATGGTGAATAAAATAAATGAGTATTTTTGTATTATATATATATATATATATATATATATATATATATATATATATATATATATATATATTATTTAATGTTTTTATAATTAAAAATATAAATATTTTGGTAGTTGTCTCTAGAATCACTTGTTGAGATTCTAGAGACAACTCTAATAAGTGAAGCACAAATCCTTCGTAGTCCACCATCTATATCTCATCACCGATGCATCGAAACTTATTAGAAGATTAAGCAATAATTTTTTATTGATTTGAGGTATGTTTTCTACCCAATTTTTCATCGATTATCTTAATGCAAGAGTTTACGTATTGATTCTATTAATTTTTTTTTTCGACATTCTTCTTCTTTAATCATATGCATTAATTTAATTATACTTATTGTGATACATACCTAATGCATTTGTGTTGTGTTGGGTAGTAGGTATGCTTATATAAACTTAATTTAATTATACTTTTTTTAATACATATTCTGGTAATTTAATTATACATGGACTGCTTATATAAACTTAATCTTATATAACACAAATGGGTGTTATGTGTTGGGCTGTGTGTATATAACACATAAATATATAAATGTATTTTATTATATCAATAACTATAAAAATAGATTACATAATCATATCTATATATAAATATAACAAAATATATTTAATATATATATATATATATATATATATATATATATATATATATATATATATATATATCAATCATAATTTTATATATGATACATTCGATATACATGTCGTGTATTTCAATATATAATTAGTATTATACATATAACATTATATATATATATATATATATATATATATATATATATATATATATATTACACAAATAAAGTTATTCTGACTTTATGATAGGCTTTTAATAATGTATATTTGAAATTTGCAAGTAATCATTATGAAATACACGTCAAATAAATTTGCTTTATGAAAATATCTATTATTCCATAATGTCGTGCCTACCCAATAAGTATACTTAAATTAATATCTATAAACTTTATTTTATACATGGCTTTATGCATAGGGAAAAACACACACTCTTATAAAAATGTAAGAGTGTATTTAATATATATAAATTAAAAGTATATTCACATTAATATCTATTAATGTCAAATTAATATATACAAACATTTATTGACTAGGTTTCAATTAGTTCAAATAAAAATGTAATAGGCTTTATGTATAATGATACTAATTTACAAGACATTTAAATACAAGTATATATTCGACAATACTTTAATTATTATATTTAATTAAATGATGCATAGGCTCCCTTATAAATACCCTAGCATTGACTATCAATATGATTCATACTAGATTAAAATATATAAGATATCCAGCTCATCTGACATACATTATTTCCTATATGAATTGATGTCGATGACTTTTTTATGGGTTTGAGAAGTTCTACCTATATGGATGAGTACATCTCACATATTTTATCACTGCTATAGCCATTAACTCATTTATTATATACCCATGGACTTGATACTATTTACTTATTGTAAGCTAACCATATAATTGTTTACTTGAGTATACACTAGAAACTATTTACTTATTGTAAGCTTAGATAATGAAGAAACTTTGATAATTAATCCAAATAATCAATATCTATGAAATGATAATTAAGATTCATAGAGTTAACTTTATTACTTGGTAAACTCATATACTTGTGATACATTTTACCGTGCTATAAAATAACTAACACTCACATTGATTTTTGTATTGTCTTGTATCTCTATAATTTTGAAGCTTAATGGTCTTTGAGCTATTATAATTACAATGATTCCTAGATTTAGACCTCTTATTTTTTGATTTACTTTGACGTTTTCTCTTGGTTGAATTTCTTTCAATTAACTTTGTATATAATTCTAAAGAGGTTGATGTTTCACTTGTCTATCTCTAATGAATCTCCTTGCTGAGAATTAAATCATGAACATCATCAAATTTTAACTTAATAGTTCTTGATGAACTATGCACAACTATAATTGTCATATGTTAATTTTTGATAGAGAACACATAAGTATCGATACACATACTTCATCATTGACTTCAATACCAAACAAACTTAAATTGGGTTGTGATTGTGTTGACTTCATTGAGTTGCTGGGTCACTGATGTGCTTTCTGTCAACTACAGATTGAAAAAACACCTCATCATGTGCACTTTTTTAGCTTCAATTAGTTTTTCATATATAATAGCAAGAGACTTCGTAAGCCTTACTATGCTCTTCTCATTTTTTATATTGAAACTAAGTTGTTAAGATATCATATTTCAGATGAATTCAAGTGCTAGTATGTGCTCTTCTTTCTTCATAGACTATATCTTCTTCCTCAGAAGGGGTTGATATAGAATTTTCTAGTATATATATTTCGGATAGAATTTCATAGACTCTATCTTCTTCAGATTTCTAATAATTTTTTCATAGTATTTCATGAGAAATAGTACCATATAAATTGAAATCAGATTTCTTTAAGAATTATATAGGAGTAAAATAAAATCAAACATTAAAAAATTAATAAAATGATATATTTATTCAATCAAACTGAAATAAATATTTAAATCAAACTCAATTTTAATCAAACTAGTTAGATCGAATTAGTTTTACCTCTCTCATTCTCTTTGACATAGAATTTGTCAAATTTCATGGCTGAATATTTGAGACCTTGGAAGAAGTTGATGTTAAGAGACTGTGGAATATGGTGATGATGATGCGCCACTAGGTGAGCTCCATGTCAAGGCACTTGGTGCATTTTTACAAGCATAGATATGATTAATCCAATGTCATTTCTATATTTAGCTTATTTGCCAACTAGAGTCTCTGTTTGGTCAAAAATAATGACAGAGAGTGATCTCTTGTTTTTTTTTGTTACATCTAACCACTTCTTCGCTCAAGTCACTTTCCAAAATGTAACAATAAAAGCAAGGTGTCTATCATCAATAAATTTTATACATATATATATATATGTTGTTATATTTATACATATTTATGTTTATGTATACTATTATTATAGTTATAGATATAGTAAAATATATTTATATAATAAATTTAAATTATATCACACATGCATATTGATGTATTGTTATGTTTAAATACACTTAATGATTTGATGAACTTAAATGTATAAAGATTTATACATTTATATATAATTATATATAAATGTATTTAACAATATGCATGTCAACATATTACTATATATATGTATTAATATACATAAATACCTATACATAGCCATATGACTAAATATATATAATTACATGAAAAACTAAATATAACTACATCTACAACATGTATAACTACATGCTTCACAAACGTAATATCCACTCATATTATTCATCTCAATCATATATATATATTTTTGATATTGTATAAATATTTAGTATTTTTCCATAAATATTTGGAACTTAAATTTAATTTTTTCAACTTTAAATGTATTTTTATATGTTTGTATTAATCACTATGATTTAATATGTTTAAGATATGTATTTTTGTTTCACATAATATCATTTAACTAAAATTGATTTTAATAAAATGTTTATTTTTTAAAATTCATGTTGTAAATTTCAAAACAAATAACAATATGTTAGTGTACTAAATATTATAAAAAATTTCTAAGATATATATGTGATGTAGTTTCAATTTACCAAGATAAAACTTTAAAAATAAAATTTATTTACAAAATAAAATTTGCACCTCATAATATGCAATATGTTATATTTATTATACATAAACAATATTTAAAATGTATCTATTAATTACAAATAAAAACATTGACATGTATTCAATTTAAAAAAAAAATTAAAAATCATTATTTAAAAAAACAAATTCATATATTTATATGGTCATATATATATTTTGAATAAAATAAAAAAATAATAACTTGTAGAAAAATTTACTCATGTATTTATATGGTAATCTGTTTTGTTTGAACATAATTAAAGAAATACTTGATTTTTTACAAAAGATTAAATGCATGTATTTATATGCACTACATCATAATTGCTTGAAATTTAAAGTTTCTAAATATTTATTATTAATAATATATAATAGGTAGAAATTTATCATAGACATTAATATTTTAATAAAAAAATTTTATCAAAAAACAATAACAATATTATCTTTTTATGACCAATATTTTAATTTTTAACATAATTTACAAATAAGCCATTTTCATTAATTTATATAAATATAATGATAGTAATTTTACTATAAATATTAAAAAAACAACTATTTGAATAAAATAGAAGGTCATATATTCAATTCATAATTTTATTTTACGCATTAATATGCTTCACACACACACACCCATGTGCACACACACACACCCATGTGCACACACACACACACAAATTATTTTAAATATAAAGAATTTAAAATATTTTATAAATTGTGAACAATATATAATATTTTATTTAATTAAATTTTCAAAATCATAAAATTTTAAATACATTCACACACACACACACACACACACACATATTTATAATAGTTTCATTTGTAACATTAAAACACATTGCATATATTGGCATATGTGTGTGTTAGTGGGTATTAAGTAGTATATGCATGCATACAAGTATATACACTCTACTTTGAAAATGTCGATACATGTGTGAATATATATCAAAGTACAAAAATGTGTATTATGATATATAATGTATAGTACTGTATATGGATGTATAAGTGTGTGTGTGTGTGTAGGTCAGTGTATATGCACATATATATTTATGCATATATATGTAAATATAAACATTATTTTTGAGAAAAAAAATACTTAAGCACATTATTATTATCATTTCTACAAATTCATGAGAGCACGAGCAAAGAGTGACATTATTGGAAGATACTACTAATCTCGTAACTATAACACTTTGCCTCATAATTTGATTTGAATACTACTTGTAATGATAAGGTTCATTCAATACTACATACCATAGAGTTACATTTTCATTCAATACTATAATTTGTTCAAATAAAAAAATCTATCTAATATCTTCTTCAACAACTCTTCATCTTCTTTTCTAGTCTTGATAAGCTTTTTTAAATTTTGATTATATGTACATTTCTTATCTAATATCTCTAGTTCAAACTATTGTAATAATAAAATCTATCAAATCAATCTAGGCCTAATATCTTTATTTTCTATGATATTTTGATTATAGAATATTTAGTATATACTATGACTGGTTCCCAGTAAATATGTTATTAACTTGCCAAAAGAAACGATTGTTTATACAAGTTCTTTCTCTATAGTAGTGTAATTCAATTAGGCATCTCAGAGTGTGTTGTTATCATAGTATATGATAACTATTTATAAATATTTGTATAACTATATAAAACTTTTCATAGTTATATTTAACTATATTTGCAACTATGTAACCTAGTTTTATAACTATTTAATAACTAAATATAATTATTTTTTTAACTTTATAAAATTTTATCACTATATGAGGAATTCTATATAACTATATTTTTAACAAAATATATCATATGTATAATGATATATAACTATATATAATTGTAGTTTACTAATGTATAACTATAAAAATGTTATATATAACAATATCTTTAACTACTTACATATTTATAACTATATGTGTATAACTATATATAAATATTTATATAACTAAGTAACACTCTATATAATTAAATATAAATATATTTGTATCTATGTATACATATATGTATTCATATAATTAAATCTATATATTTAATTATATCTTTGTATATATTTATATATAACTACTTATAACTACTGGTATGAGTATATCTATATATAATTATATGTTTACCTTTATATAACTCTTTTTTTAATTATGTATACTATAGGTATAAGAACATATAGAGGTTGACCTCCCTCTCTTGTGACCATCTCTCGAGGACCATTGATTCTATTTCTTTCTCTCTTCAGATCTCTTTACTGCCATATGCCAAAGGATTTGAGATTTAGTGGAAGAAATGAGATTTATGTTCACAAAGCTGTTTAGCAGGTTGTTTGCCAACAAGTAGATGAGAATTTTGATGTTAGGTCTTGATGTTGGTGGAAAGGCAACCATTCTGTATAAGTTGAAGTTTGGTGAAATTATCACCACAATTCCTACTATTGTCTTTAATGTAGAGACTGTTGAATATAAAAAACATTAATTTCACTGTGTGGGATGTTGGGGGTCAAGACAAGTTTTGCCCGTTCTGGAGGGATTACTTCCAAAATACCCAAGGTCTCATATTTGTGGTGGATAGCAATGACAGAGATTGAGTAGTCGAAGCTAGAGATGAGTTGCATAGGATGCTAAATGAGGAAAAGCTTCGAGATGCAGTTTTGCTGGTGTTTGCCAATAAGCAAGATCTTCCCAATGAGATGAATGCAGCTGAAATTCCTGACAAGCTAGGACTTCACTCTCTTCTCCAATGCCATAGCCACATCCAGAGCACCTATGCTACCTCTGGCGAGGGCCTCTACGGGGGTCTTGATTGGCTTTCCAATTACATTCCCAGCAAATCATAAACAATTTAAGTAGGATGAGGCAAACTTTGTTGACATATCTGGATGTGGATCTAATCTTTTCCTATTTTGCTTGAGTTTTGTTGTGTTATGTCAATGAAATCATCTGTTTCCAGGGGGATTCAAATATTTATATTTATATATTGCATGCCTGGAATAAAAGACCACATTTACTTTGTTCAGATCTGTTGTAAGCCGAATTTGTTTGTTTTCTATTCTCTGTTTTGTCTTTTTGCCATTGGATCCCAAGGGTGTAAGAACAAATAAATGTCTTTGACTATATGTATTACTATAGAAGCTTTATACATAATTATATTTAAATATATAATTTACAACTTATATTTAATATACATTTGTATATATTAGTATTCAAAAATATATTTTACTATATCTATACCTATACATAACTATATGTATAGATATATAAATTTATATAAATAAATAAATATAGCTACATATATAAATATAAGTATAACTATATGTGTAACTATATGTGTAACTATATGTGTAACTATATGTGTAACTATATGTATAATCACATGTAATTATATTTATAATTACATGTATAATAACATACAACAATATGTAAGCACAAAGCATGAGAGTGTTCGTTGATTCTGCTCATATATGGTATAATACAAATAAGGGCCATACTCTTACTTAATCTCAGCCCTTGGGCCTCAGGCTCAAATATGAACTTATGTATGACAAAAGATGTAATATTTGATAAGTTTATATAGTTGAAATTTTATTTTCTTTTATATAATTTTTCATTCTAACACTACACTCTCTAAGTGTCTCTCTCTCACTCTCTAATTCTTTCTGTCACTCTATTCCTCTTTTTCATTAATTGTCACCCTATCTCTTCTGTTATTTTCTTTCAAGCTCTCTTTTCTTGCTTGTTCTCTCTATCTCTCTTTCTCCCCCTTTCTCTCCATCTCTCTTCCTTTTTCTTTCTCTCCCTCTCTCTTCCTTTTTCTTTCTCTCCCTCTCTCTCTCTCTCTCTCTCTCCCTCTCTTTTCCTTTCACCATTTCTCTCCTCCTCTCACTCCCTCCTTCTCTCACTCTCCTCTCTCTCTCTCTCTCTCTCTCTCTCTTTACCCGTCTCCCCATTTCTCTTCCCCTCTCTTTCCCCACCTTCTTTCTCTCTCTCTCTCTCTCTCTCTCTCTCCTCCTCTCCCTCTCCCCCATCAAACGTTAAATGTCATTTTTTTTGCTTTCCTTTCTTGTGCATTATCGTATTTTGATCCCTTTATCTAGTATAACTGTGATATCTATTAATCTTTAATGTGCTAAAAATGGCTTTATCTATTCATCTAAATTCTACAAACGCATTGCCTTGATATTCATGATATTTAATTTTTAAATATTCATATGTAAGTAATTTTATTTAATTATTAGTATATTTTGAAGTAATATAATGTTTAATTCAAAATAATGATTGAGCATTATTTTTTGAAAATAAAACAGGGCAAAATGAGTTCAGATCATCAGTGGATATACAGAAGATTTATTAATGGATTTTTGAATAAAGATTTTTTGAGTGGGCTTAAAACTTTCATCAATTATACATGTAGTCAATCAAGATGGATGAATGGAGAAAAATAAAGTGCACATGTAATCAACGTAAGTGTCAGAATATCCCTATTCATGATGCAAACACTATAAGATACTATTTGGAAAATTATGGCTTTGTGCCAAATTATTTTATTTGGATGTATCATGGTAAAAATACAAAGGCTCTAAACATTGACAAAAATGAGGGCACTGAATTGTTTGCTTATGGCGAAGAATCATTAAACACATACCATTGAATGATCACGAAACCTGCTGGTGCTGACTTCAATACGGATTACATGGATGAATCACCTAATCTTGAAGCTCGGAAATTTTATGAAAATTTTAAATCTGTAGATAAAAAGTTGTGGCCTGCTTGTAAAACACATTCACAATTGTTACTTGTGGCTCGACTTATGAGTATTAAGTCAGAAAATCATATGTCTGAGAAATTATTTGATCAGGGTGATAGAACTGATAAATGAGATTGTTCTGGATAATAATTTGATCACTAACAACTTTTACAACACTAATAAGTTACTACGAGGAATGGGTCTACTAGTCAAAAAAATTGATTATTATTTAAATGGATGTATGTTATATTGGGGTGGTGATAGTGATTTAATTATCTATAAGTTTTTTGATCATCCTCGATTTAAGAAGGCATATCATGTTGTAGATACGTGACAAAAATTGAAGGTTGTATTTAAGAAGATATATTATTTTCTATTAATTCCTCGATTACAAAGACTATTAAATCAAATGCTACAGCAAATATTATGAGGTGGCATCCTGAGCATGAGGTTTAAGAAGGGGTAATGTGTGATCCATCATATTCACTTGCTTGGAAGCATTTTAATTATATACATCAAGATTTTGCAACTAAAAGTCAAAATGTGAGATTGGGGTCTTTAAATTAATGGATTTCATCCATTTGGGCAATCTGGGCAATAGTCTTCAACATGTCAATTGATAGTGACACCTTATAACTTGCCTCAGTTATTGTGTATGAAGGAGCATTATATGTTTTTATCAATATTGGTTCCAAAGCCATAAAATCCGTAAGACATGCTAGATGTTTTCTTACAGCATTTTATTGCAGAGTTAAATCATTTGTGTGATGTTTGCGTGGATACATATGATATCTCAAAGAAGAAAAATTTCATTATGCGGGAAGCCCTTATGTGGATGGTAAGTGACTTTTCTACATGATCAGTGTTGTCTGGCTGGAGTACTATAGGATGATTCCCATGCCCATATTGCATGACAAATTCTGATGCATTTACCCTCAAATTTAGTGGTAAACAATCATGGTTTGATAACCATCATATGTTTTTACATAAGAATCATCCATTTCGAAGATATAGAACTGCATTTCAAAAAAATAAAACTGTGATGACAGTTGCACCAATAGTTCGTTCAAGAGATGATATTATAATGGAGATTCAGAGATTGGGTTTGAAGAAGGCAACTGAAAATGATGCTACTAGAAGTAATGGACCAATAGGCAAAATAATTGGTTGGAGGAAACATAGTTTATTTTGGGACTTGCCCTATTGGAAGTCCAATTTAATTCATTATAACTTAGATGTAATGCATATAGAAAAAAGTACATTTGATAATGTTTTCAATACTGTCCGTAATGTAAATAAAAAAACAAAAGACACTTTAAAATCAAGACAATAGTTCAATGATTACTCACACCGTCCTGAATTAAAACTGAATGAGGCAACATAAATATTTCCTAAAGCTTGCTACACACTTGATAAGAAGGCAAGACAAATATTGTGTGAATGGGTTAAAAATTTGAAATTCTCTGATGGATATGTGTCAAATATGGGTAGATGCATGGATTGAAGAATCTTAAGTTATTTGGAATGAAAAGTCACGATTGTCATGTATCTATACAGATATTAATACCAATTGTATTCCGTGAATTACTTCCCCTGAGTGTTTGGAAGGTCCTTACAGAACTTAGTTTATTTTTCAAACAACTAACTGCAACCACAATCAAAATAGATAACATGGTGAGGCTGGAGAATGACATTCCACTTATTATTTGTCAGCTTGAACGCATATTCCCACTAAGTTTTTTATGACTCAATTGAGCATTTGCTGGTCCATTTGGCATATGAAGCAAGGATTGCAAGGTCAGTGCAATATAGGTGGATGCATCCATATGAAAGGTAAATACATATAATTTGCTGTGTTTTATTATCTTGTACATAAAGTAATATTGTAATTTAATATAATTGAAATCTAACAATATGGTTGTAGGTATCTTCGTAAGTTGAAATTGAATGTTAGATTCAAGGCAAAAGTTGAAGGTTCAATTTACAAAGCATATTTAGTAGAAGAAGCATAATCATTTTGTTCTTATTATTTTGAGGCTCATGTCAATACAGAGAATAGAAATGTTCCTTGGAATGATGAATGTCATGTGATGGTAGAAAATTATTCTATGAACATACTATCTATCTTCAAGCACTCTGGAAGACCATTTAGAAGAGCAATAAAAAGTTGTATGATAGATGAAGAGTACAAAACTACCTAGAGTTATGTTTTACTTAATTGTGAAGAGGTTGCACCATATATTGAGTATGTATACCCAAAATGATTGCAGGTTCAATCATAGTTTAATATTATCTTTAATAGGAATTATTAAAAATTGATATATATTTTTCTCTCTTTTTATATTTGTGCAATATTTATGTTGAGTTGTTAAAATATAGGTAACTAGCAATTTCTAGCAAATGATGTCGATTATATGCTAGAAACTTAATTTTCGAATTGGTTCAAACATTATGTGAAAATTATTAAGTTTTAAATTTTTGAATTATTTAATTTATTAGTATCTTTTATTTGTTAATATCAATTTTTATATTTATGTCACAGATAATTGATCCTTCAAATTGAGATTCAAATATTTTCATTCAGAATCTAAGTAAAGGCCCATTTAGATATGTGACAACCTATCATGGGTATTTTGTTAATGGATAAAAATTTCAGACAATCAGGCATGGTTCCTTTAAAATAACAATGAATAATAGTGTATGCATTAAAGGCACATGTTATAATGTAGATGAGATTGATTATTATGGTCAACTCAAAGAAGTTATTAAGTTGGAGTATCCTGGACTCGAAAATAATAGGATTGTATTATTTAAGTGCGAGTGGTTTTATCCTGCACAAAATGTGGGCACAAAAATTTATTTGGATTAAAACTAGTGGATGTTAACCATAAACATAGATATAATCGATATGAGGCATTTATTATGGCAGTTCAAGCTGCTCAAGTATATATTATACATATCCGAGTTTATCTTGTGATAAGAGTGATTGGTAGGTGATTTGCAAAATCAAAACTTGGTCAAATGTGAAATATCAACATTACAATAAAGAAGTACAGACTTAGATATTCCACTGACTTTTCAGGAAGATGACATAAATAATATTGAGCCCGTGAATATAGATGAAGATCCATAAAATTTATGTGACTCAAATGGTGGAATAATAGAAATTAAAGATGATCAATTTCTATATGAAGATGAGTTCGAACTTCTATCGGAATCAGATGAAATATCAGAATATCTATTGGAGGATGATAGTGATGCCGATAATTAAATTGTTATAATTTTATTATAATATTAAACTGTTAAAGACTTTTTATATTTTGTTGAAATCTATTGGTGTGTTTTATTCTAAAATGCATGTTTATTCATCATATCTCTATTGTTTGTTCTATGTTTTATTTTGTACAACAGATAGTGCCTAAACGACATGGCAGTGGAGGAGCTGGACATGGACATAGAAATGAACCAATTTCATCTAGCATGTTACATCATATTGCAGAATCAGTACCATCTCATAGACACCATACCCAAACTTGTATAAGTTTTTTAATCAAAACATAACTTTTTTTAATTTGACTAAATAGTTTAAATTTCTTATAGATATGATATCGTATTGTTCCTCATACAAAGCTTGTATAAGTGATGTGATTTTTCACTAGACATTAAGTGTCGTGACTCAGACAGCTTTGTCGCACTAGAAAAATGGTGATCGGAGGAGCAAAGAGACAAAAAGCAACGTCAATGAATGAATATATTATACTTTCTGCATTATCGGTAGATACATTGATGAATAAGATGTAATAAAATTTTATTTTTTTTTCATTTCAATTATGTAAAATATTGAATTAGAATAAGTTATTAAATGATTTTATTTTTTATTTTTTATAAATTATTTATAGTTTTATTTTTTATTCAATTTGATATAAAAATATTAAATTATTAAAATATTTATTATAAAGATTTATGGTTTCATTTATTATAAATTAAAATCTGAAAATAGTATTGAAATTAAAATAGCAAGTGAAAAATCTCTTGCTAAATTAGCAAGGGAAAAATCCCTTGCTAAAATAGCTAGGAAAAATTCCCAAGCTAATTTAGCAAAAAAAATCTTTATTTTAGCAACGGATTTTTCCGTTGTTAACTTTATTTAGCTAGGGATTATTTCTACCGCTAAAATTTATTGACCAGCACTTTAGCTTCGAAAATATTTCGTCGTTATTTTTGTTTAGCGAAGGAAAATCTAATTTAGCTTGCTAATTTAGCGAGAGAATTTATCTTTTTTATCCATCGCTAAATTTTTAGCTTGGGACAATTTTCCTCGCTAAATTTTAGCGACTAACACTTTAGATAGGGAACCAATCCCTCATTAATCCATCGCTTTATCCCATTTAGCATCGGAAAATACCTATTTAGCTAGGGAATTGCCCCTAGCTATATGGAATTTTTATTGTAGTGATATAATTAAATATAACTACATTTGTATCTATGTATACATATATGTATTCATATAATTAAATCTATATATTTATTTATAACTTTGTATGTAAGTATGTATAACTACTTATTACTACTTGTATGAATATTTTTATATATAATTATTTGTTTAACTATATATAACTCTATTTTTAATTATTTATACTATAGGTATAATAACATATAGAGGTTCTCCTCCCTCTCTGGTAACCATCTCTTGAGGTCTATTGATTATGTTTCTTTCTCTCATTAGATCTCTTTACTGCCATATGGAAAAGGATGTGAGATTTAGTGGAAGAAATGGGATTTACGTTCACAAAGCTATTCAGCAGGCTGTTTGCGAACAATGAGATGAGGATTTTGATGCTATGTCTTGATGCTGGTGGAAAGACAACCTTTCTGTAATAGTTAAAACTTGGTGAAATTTTTACCACAATTCCTATTATTGTATTCAATGTAGATATTTTTGAATACAAAAACATCAATTTCACTGTGTGGGATGTTGGGGGTCAAGACAAGATTCACACTTTCTGGAGGGATTACTTCCAAAATACCTAAGGTCTCATATTTTTAGTGGACAACAATGAAAAAGATCAAGTTGTTGAAGCCAGAGATGAGTTGCATAGGATGCAAAATGAGGAAAAGCTTCGAGATGTAGTTTTTCTGGCATTTGCCAATAAGCAAGATCTTTCCAATGCGATGAATGCAGCTGAAACTTCTGACAAGCTAGGACTTCACTCTCTTCTCCAATGGCATTGGCACATTCAAAGCACCTGTTCTAACTCTGGCAAGGGCCTCTATGAGGATCTAGATTGGCTTTCCAAATTACATTGCTAGTAAGTTATAAATAATTTTAGCAAGATGAGGCTAACTTTGTTGACATATCTGGATGTGGATCTAATCTTTGCCTATTTTGCTTGAGTTTTGTTCTTTTATATAGATGACATCATCAATTTCTAGGGGGATTCAAATTGTATTTATATTTATATATTGCATGCCTGAAATACAAGACTGCATTTACGTTGTTCAGATCTGTTATAAGCCGAATTTGTTTGTTTTCTGTTCTGTGTTTTTTTGCCATTAAATCCCAAAGGTATAAGAACTTATTACTATAAATAATTGTCTTTGACTATATGCATAACTATAAAATATTATATATATCTATATTAAAAAATATAATTAACAACATATTTTTAATATATATTTTTATATATTAGTATATAAAAATATATTTTACCATATATATACCTATAAATAACTATATGTATACATATATAAAATTATATAAAAAAAATATATACCTACATGTATAAATATAAGTATAACTATATGTGTAACTATATGTATAACCACATGTAACTATATTTATAATTACATATATAACAACTTACAAAATTATGTTTAACTATATGTGTATAACTATATATAAATATTTGTATAATTATATATAAATATTTTTATAACTATATAACACTCTATATTATTATATATAACTATATTTAATTATATAAATCTATATATTTATGTAAATATATGTAACTATGTATATATTTATATAAATCTATATATGTAATTATATTTTTATATATTTATGTATAGCTATTTGTATGAATATATTTATATATAATGTTTAACTATATAAAAATACTTATAGCTATATATACTATATGTATAATAACATATAACTATAAATAATTGTATCTTAATATATGTATACTATAAAAGCTTTATATATAACTATATTTAAGTATATAATTTACAACTTATATTTATATATACATTTGTATATATTAGTAAATAAAAATGTATTTTACTTTATATATACCTATACATAACTATATGTATAAATATATAAAATTATATGAATAAATATGTATACCTACATGTATAAATATAAGTATAACTATATGTGTAACTATATGTATAACCACATTAACTATATTTATAATTACATGTATAACAACATACAACATTATGTTTAACTACAAGTGTATAACTATATATAAATATTTGTAAAACTAAATAAAACTTTATATAATTAAATAAAACTATATTTTTAACTATTTATTCATATATGTATACGTATATTTAAATCTATATTTTTGTTTATAACTTTGTTTATTTTTTTTTATAACTAAATATAACTACTCGTATGAATATATATAACAAAATGCTTAACGATATATAATTTTTATAACTATACATATTATATGTATAATAACATATAACTATAAATAATTCTATCTTACTATATGTATAACTATAAAATATTATACATAACTATATTTAAATATATAATTAACAACATATATTTAATATACATTTTTATATATTAGTATAAAAAATGTAGTTTAGTATATCTATACCTATACATAACTATATGTATAAATATATGAAATTATATGACAAAATGTATATACATACATGTATAAATGTAAGTTTAACTATAGGCGTAACTATATATATAACCACATGTAACTATATTTATAATTATATGTATAAAAACATACAATATAATGTTTAACTATATGTATATAACTATATATAAATATTTGTATAACTTTAAAAAACTTTATATAAATAAATATAATTTTATTTTTAATTATGTATACACATATGTATACATATATGCAAATCTATATAATTGTTTATAACTATGTATACATTTATGTATATCTACTTATAACTACTTGTATGCATATATCTATATATAACTATATGTTTAACTATATGTAACTTTTTATAACTACATTTACTATATGTATACTAACACATAATTATATATCAGATAATACCAATTTCTTGTACTAACTTGAAATTAAATGACAAAAATATAATATCAATAATATGTAAGCACATAGCATAAGAATGTCCGTTGGTCACGCTCATATATGGTATAAAACAAATAAAAGTCATACTCTTACCTAATCCCAACCCTTGGGTCTTTGGCTCATATATGAACTTATGTATGATAAAAGATGTAATATTTAATAGGTTTATAGTGAAAAAATTTTGTTTTCTTTTATGTAATTCCTCATTCTAACACTACATTCTTTGTGTGTCTCTCTCTCTCTTTAATTCTTTTTGTGTCACTCTCTTTCTCTTTTTTTTCTATGTAACATTCTCTCTATTGTTATTTTCTTTCACTCTCATTTCTTCATTGTTCTCTCTCTCTCTCTCTCTCCCCCCCTCTCTCTCACTCTCTCCCTCTTTCCCTCTCTTCCTTTTGCCATTTCTCTCCCCCTGTCTCCCCCCTTTCCTCTCTCACTCTCTCTCTCTCTATCCCTCCCCCTCTCCCCTCTCTCTCTCTCTCTCTCTCCCTCTCCCCTTTCTCTCTCTCTCTCCCTCTCCCTCTCCCCTTTCTCTCTCTCTCTCTCTCTCTCCCCCTCTCCCCTTTCTCTCTCTCTCTCTCTTTCCCTCCCTCTCCCCTTTCTCTATCTCTATCCCCATCTCTCCATTTCTCTGCCTCTCTCTCTCCCTCTCCCCTTTCTCTATCTCTATCTCTATCCCCATCTCTCCATTTCTCTGCCTCTCTCTCTCTCCCCACCTTCTCTCTCTCTCTTTCTCTCTCCCTCTCCCCCTTCAATCTTTAAATGTCTTTCATTTTTTTATGTCCTTTCTTGTTCATTATCATTTTTGCTCCCTTTATCTAGTATTACCATGATATCTATAAATCTTTATCATGCTAAAAATTGAGCCTGTGCATGTAGATGAAGATATAGAAAATTTATGTGACTCATGGTGGCATAATAGAAATTGAAGATGATCAATTTCTATCTGAAGATGAGTTCAAACTTCTATCGGAATCAGACGAAATATCAGAAGATCTATTGGAGGATGACAGTGATGCCGATAATTAAACTGTTATAATTTTATTATAATATTAAACTATAAAAGACTTTCTATATTTTGTGAAATTTATCGGTGTGTTTTATTCTAAAATACATGCTTATTCATCATATCACTATTATTTGTTCTATGTTTTATTTTGTATAGGAGATAGTGCCTAAAGGAAGTAGACGTGGTGGAGGTGGACGTGGACGTAGAAATGAGCCAAATTCATCTAGTATGTTATATAATGTTTCAAAATTTGTACCATCTCAAACCCACTATATCTAGACTTCAACATCACAATCACCATCTTCATTTCTATCACCATCACCAATATTGAGACCTCTACTATCACTTTATCAGATTTAAACTCACCACCCATAATGCTTCCTGCACACACTTTTAATCCATCCCTATCTTCTACCCCATATTTTATACCGATAGTTCCCCAATTTATAAAACCAATGGCATCATCAAATATTGTGCCTTCCTCTACAGTCAGTGCAATGTTAGTAATTGAGATTGTGGATCAGAGTTATAAGAAATATGTAAATATGACTTGAAAAAAAATTTTTGATGTTACTGTAGCGGTTTTTTTATATTGTTATGATTTATTTGTTTTCAATGTTATTTATTTATTTGCATAGTTTTATTCCACCACACAAGTGTTCGATATAATTACAAAGTCTTTGAAAAAATGGTTGATTTTAAAGCATTCTCCTGGAAGAAAGTTTCTGAATCGACAAAAGAGTCATATTTTAATTACTTTCAGGTAAAAATAACAAAACAAAAGCATTGAAAAATAATTATTTAATTACTTAACTATTATGTTGGCTATTATTCAAGCAGTAAATAATTATGTTATTATTAAAAAAAATTCTTTTGTGATTTTTCTATATAAAGAATCAGTGCACATGGGCACTCAAATTTGATGGAAGGATAAAGTCATTATGAGAGATCAAAGCTACTCAACAGTATTCTAATTTTGTCAATAAATTGAAGAATATGAAAGAAATGCCTGATTTTATATCTGAGGATGACTGGCCTGAGTAGCTTAAGTATTGGGAGGAGCCAGATGTGAGGAAAAAATTAGATATTACTTGCAAAAATTGATGAAGTGGAGTAGCTGGACTAGGTATTAAGAATCTATCAAAAAATAGGAGGGTAAAAGTCGAGCATTGAGCACGCTTGAGATTTAGTACAATTTTAAAAATTTAAACATTTATATATTTAGTGATTGTCCTAATAGTCCAATAATTCAAATCTTTACATGGTTTTATTAATTTTGTTAAATTTTTTGATCATTGTTTTTTAATGACTTAATAAATTCATATTCTAGGCAGGAGAATTGGGTCATGATTCCAATTTTTATGAGATTTTCAGGATTATGCATGTGAAGAAAGTGGATGGTCAGTTTGTTGACAACAAGTCTTAGATGATTGCTTTAAGAATCTGTTATATTAATAAAATTTTATAATGCTATAGTACATCTTGAAAGTTGTTTGGAATGCAAAATATTTATTTTATTTTATGTATATCTAAAATAGTATTTTTCTTTATTTTATCTCAGGAACTAATGGAGGAATGTGTGACAGCTGCTCATCAACAAGTTGAGGGTTCTTTGGAACTTCAACCATTTGATTATGATCCTATTTATTTGGAGACCATAAGAGGTCATAAGAAGTAATGAGTGTACATCATCGGCCTCGAAGGGAGTGACATTTTGTTGTAGCAGTCAAGCTTCTATTTCATCTGTCTCAGCAATGGTGGATGAGGCGGTCAAACAACAAGCAATGGAAACAAATGAGTATATTGTAGTTATGGAGAACGAAATGAAAAAGAAGGATGAGCAGATATCTCATTTGAATGAAGAAATATATGAAATTAAAGAACATAAGGATGAGTAGATGAATATATATGTATGTATATACTTACTATATATCTACGTATATACTGAGTATATAAATACGTATATCCCAAGTATATACGTTTATATATACTGAGTATATTTGTACGAATATACTCAGTATATATTTTCGTATATATTGAATATATTTGTATGTATATACTAAGTATATACATATATATACTAAGTATATACATATATATATTATAGTATATGCGTATGTATATACTCGGTATATACATACTTTATACTATAGTATATGTACGTATATACTCGATATATACATACTTTTCTATTTTAGTATATACGTACATATATACCGAGTAAATACATAAGTGGGTACATATATTTATTTGTAGACATGTATATATTATCATACGTAAACACCCATTTACACATAGACACACTTTTGAATATATAATTGCTCAGGCAGATCTGGTCATCATCATCCATTGCTCACTGATGTAAGTAATAAAAGCCCTGGATGTTAAACTTTTCCTAAAATTGTGAAATGAAGATATTTCTAATCTAGGCCAGCTAGACACATAGAGGTTAGTCTTAAAAATTTTAGTAATTGTATTGATATGCAATTATCAAATGGTACAAAGCGAACGTATGAGTAAATAAGTTTTTTTGCTCTAGGTTCTGCAAGGATTGGTTCTAATTATACTAGGTCTTAGAATGATGATGATGATGATGATGCTCGTGTAGTGTCATGTAATTCTGGTCCAGGAAGAATATCAGGTCCTATTTTGGGAAAGGCTGCTCGCCTCCTTGTCAAAAACTCGCTCAATCTCAAGTTCATCAGTCGAGCATCATCGCTCGCCCTACTTTTATTATCAGCAGCGGCGGTGGTGGCAATGGTGGCAGTAGTGATAGTGGGGCATCGGTGGTAGTGGTAGTAGAGATGGCAGCGACAGCAGCAACATCACCAAATGTGGTATATACATATGTATATACTCTATATATACGTACATATAATATTGTAGTATTTTATGTACATATATATTGAGTATATATGTACTCAGTATATATGTACACATAATATTGCACTATATATATACATATACTACAATAATATATGTACGAGTGAAATGATAGTATATATGCACATATATACTGTAGTATTATATATTAATAAAAACATAGTTTTATTTAATTATTTTGATTTGATTGAGTAGTTTAAATTTCTTACAGATATAGTACAACATTATTCTCCATGCAAAGCTTGTATAAGTGAAGGGATTTTTCACTAGACATGATGCACCGTGACTCGGACAACATTGTTGCAATAGAAAGTTAGTGATCCGAGGAGTAGAGGAAGAGAAAGTAACGTTAATACATGGATAGATTGTACTTTATGCACTGTCGGTAGATAAATTGATGAATAAGATGTAATAAAATTTTGTTATTTTTTTGTTTTAATTTTGTTTTTAGAATAAGCTATTAAATAATTTGTTATTTAGAAATTATCATTTATAGTTTCTATTTAAATTGAATTTAATATAAAAATATTAAATTATTTAACTAAAAAATTTTTTAAAAAATTTAATTCTAAAAATAGTTATGAAATTAAAATAGCCAGGGAAACATCCCTATCTAATTTAGCAAAATTTCCCTGGCTAATTTAGCCAGTGAAAATTTCTTTGCTAAATTAGCTAGGGGAAATTCCCTTGCTTAAATAGCAATGGAAAAATCCTTTGCTAAATTAGTTAGGTAATTTTCCCTAGCTAATTTAGCTAGGTAATTTTCCCTAGCTAATTTAGCTAGGGATATCTTTATTTTAGCAAGAGATTTTTTCTGTCGATAAATTTATTTTGCCAGAGACTATTTTCGTAGGTAATATTTAGTGACGAGCACTTTAGTTAGGGAAAGCTCCATCGTTATTTCTGTTTAGCGACGGAAACTCTCATTTAGCTTGCAAATTTAGCCAGGGAAATTATTATTTTTAGCTATGGATTTTTCGATTGCTAAATTATTTGTTAGGGGCACTTTTCCTAGCTTAATTTTAGCGATGAGTACTTTATATTAGGAATGGTTCCCTCCTTAATCCATCGCTAATACTTATTTAGCGATGGCAAAATACCCATTTAGCTAGGGAATTGTCCCTAGCTAAATGAGATTTTTCTTGTAGTATTCATAGAAAGATTATACTTTATGCACTATCATTAGATACATTGATGAAGATGAAGATATAATCAAATTTTGTTATGATTATACATTAACACTGAAACATATTGTATCAGAATAATATATTAACTGATTTTATTTTTTGTTAATTATAAATAATGGATAAAAGTTTATATTTTTATTAAATTTATTATAAACATTTAAAAATATGCAATTAATTTTTTCGCAAAAAAATAAAATTGTAAGCATAATTTTAAATGAAAATAATAAGGCATTGTTTCCTCACTAATTTAGCATGAGACATTTCCCTCACTAATTTTTTGATGGAATATTGTGAAGCTCTAAATTAGGATCAAAATTAGCAAGGAAAAAAATTAATTAAGCTAGGGAATTTTCACTGACTAAAAATTTTTAGCTAGGGAATTTTTTCGTCATTAATTTTTAGTGACGAACACTTTAGCTTGAGAAAAGTTCCATCTATAATCCATCGTTATTCCATTTTAGTGATGGAAAATGCCCATTTATCTAGGGATTTTTCCTTAGTTACCTGGGATAGATAAAGAGATAGAGAGATAGATAGATAGATAAATAGTTAGAGAGATAGATATATACATAGACAAATAGATAGATAAATAGATAGATAGACAGATAGATAAACAGACATATAGAAAAGCAATTAGACACACACACACACACACAGATATATAGAAAGATAGAGAGATAAATAGATAAGTAGTGTTATCTGTTAAGTGTCAAGCAAGCAGTGTTTCCTTGAAGTCTATTTTATGTCTGTCTTGGATGGTGGTTGGGGTTTGTTTTCTCACGGGATTTTGGGATCTGCTCCAAAGGGAAAGCAGAACAATCGCATGCGAGGAACAATATGAGTAAGGCGGGAGAAGAGCTTAAAAAGATTTTTAAAAAATAATGGCACAAGTTGAATTTTTAAGATGGGAAGCTCATAACCGGATTCAAAATCCTACATTACGCATTAACTAATATATGATATAATCTTCGAAAATTAACTTAGGCTATTTTTTGCCTTGATGCTTGTTTTATTTCTCTTCTTAATGGGTGTAAAAGGGAAAATGGTAGAACCTAGCTTGTAAAAATGGTATTCCTCAGCCAAAAGAGAGGGTTATAATAAAATAAACGAACCTTAAAAAAATAGATAGATAGAATATAGATAGACAGATAAAAAAATAGTTAAACAGATAGAGAGATAGATAGATAGATAGATAGATAAATAAATAGATAAATAGATAAATCGATAGATAGATAGACAAATAGATAAAGAGATAGATTGAGAGATAGACAGACAAAAATACCAACAGATAAATAGACATATATAATGATAGAAAGACAAATAGATAAATAGATAGAAAGTTAGACAGATAAACAAACATATAGATAAACATATAAATAGATATATAGATAAATAGATAAATAGATAAATAAATAAACAAATAGATATATAGAAAGACAAAATGATAAATAGCCAGATATAAATATAAATAGACAGAGATAGAGATATATATAGACAAATAAATAGTCAGATTGTTAGATAAATAGACAGATAGATTGAAAGATAGACAAATTGATAGATAGATAGATAAACATTTAGATAGAAAGAGATATAGATAGATAGATAGACATATAGATAGACAGATAGATTGAAAGAGAGACAAACTGATAAACATTTAGATAGACAGAGATATAAATAGATAGATAGACAGAGATATAAATAGATAGATAGACATATAGATAGACAGATAGATAGATAGATAAACATGGAGACACATAGACATACATATAAACAGATGGATAGATAGATCTATAGACATATAGATAGACAAATAGATAGAAAGATAAATAGTTTGATAGACTAACAGATAGATAGTCATAAAGATAGTTAGATAGATAGATAAATAGATATAACGATAGATAAAATAAAAGAAAGAAAGATTGATTGATTGATAGAAAAATTCATAGATAGAATGTTAGATAGGTTGATAGACAGATTTATAGACATGTTTATAGATAGATTGATACACTGATTCAAAGATATATTGATAGATAGAATGATAGATAGATTAATAGATTAAAAGATAAGCAAATTATTAAACAGATTGATAGATTGAATGATAGACATATATAAAGATAGATAGAAAAATAGACAGATTGATAGACTGGTAGATAGACATATAAATAGATATATGTAAATAGATAGATAGAAATATATATAGATAGATAGATAGACAAACAAACAGATAGATATATAGACAGATTGATAGATAGACAAAAAGATAGATAGATAGATAGATACATAGATAAATAGATAGATAGATTATTAGACATATAGATAGATAGACAGATATATAGATAGATAGATTGATTGATAGAAAATTAGATAGACAGATAGATAGACATATAAATACAAAGATAGATAGATATATAGATACACAAATAGATAGACAGTCAGATAGATAGATCGATAGTCAAAGAAAAAGATATATAGATAGATAGATATATAGATAGATAGATAGATAAACATGCAAATATATAGAAAAATATATAGGTAGATAGATACATAGATAGATAGATAGAAAGGTAGATAGGAAAATAGATATATATACAGATAGACATATTAAAAAAACAAAGAAAGATAGTTAGATAGATAGATATACAGATAGATATGAAATTAGATAGATAGACAGACAGATAGATAGATAGACAAATAGATAGAAAGAAAGAAAGATAGATAGACATATATGATAGATAGATGGTTAGAAAGATAGGTTGTTAGACAAATAGAAATACAAATAGACATACATATAGACAAATTGATAAAAATATAGATATATATATATAGATAGATAGACACATAGTTAGAAAGAAAGAAAGATTGATAGATAGATTAATAGATAGATATATAGATAGATAGATAAACAAATCATATAGATACAAAGATATATAGATAGATAGAAAGAAAAATAATAAGACAGATAGATAGGCATATAGATAGACAGATAGATATACATATATATTGAGAGATAGATTGACAAATATATAGACAAATAGATAAAATGAAGATATATAGATAGATATATATATATATAGATTGAAAGATAGACAAATAAATAGACATAGATAGACATATAGAAAGAAAGATAAATAGATAGATAAACAAATTAAAGAAATATAGATAGAAAGATAGACATATAAATATACATATAGATAGATAGATACTTAGATGGATTGATATATAGATAGATAGAAAGATACATAGACAAATAGATACACAAATAAAGAGAGATAGATAGATTGACATATAAATAGAATGATTGATAGACAGATAGACAGCCAGATAAATAGATAAATAGATAGATAGACAAATATATAGACAAATTGATAAAAAGATAAATACACAAGTAGACAAACAGGTAGATAAAAAGATAGACAAATAGACAAATTGAGAGATACAGACAGATTGAAAAATAGATAGATAAGCAGATAAATAGATAAAAAGATAGATAGAAAGATTATTACATAGATATATAGACAACAAATAAAAACCAATTTATAGATTGATTATATAGTTTGATAGATTGATAAATATATCAACATATAGATAGATTTATAGATTATTATACATATTGATAGAAAAATAGATAGACAGATAGATAGACAAATAGTTATACATATTGATAGATAAATTGATAGATAGACAAATTACATGATAGATATATAGATAGTTAGATAGTTAAATAGATCGTAAGACACATATATAGATAAATAGATAGACAGATAGATAGACAATTAAATAGATATATAAATAGATATATAAAATAGATAGAAATATAGATATACATAGAGTAAGATGGATAGATAGTTGGATATATAGATAGATAAATAGAAATATAGATAGATAGATAAACATATAGATAGATAATCAGATATACAGATATATAGGCAGATAGATAGACATATAGATAGACAAGTAGATATTTAGATAGATAGATAGATTGATAGTTAGATAGATAGATTGATTGATAAATAGATAAATAATTACATAGATATATAAATGGACAGACATACCGAATGATAGATAGATATATAGATAGTTAGTCACAAAAACACAAAAAAAATAGACATATTATAGACAGATTGATACATAGATAGTTAGAAAGATAAGTAAACCGATAGATAGTTAAATAGACAGATAGATAGATAAATAGATAGATTTATTGATTAACAAATAGATATATAGATAGATAATTAGTTAGACATATATATAGACACAAACATAGACAAATCAATAGACTCATAGATGGATAGAATGATAAATAGATGGACTAATAGATAGGCAACTAATTAGACACATAGATAGACAAATAGATAGACAATTAGTTAGACATATAGAAAATTGATTGAAAGACAAATTAAAAGACAATTTAATAGATAGATTAATAGACATATTGAAAGATAGATTGATAGACATATTGAAAGACAGATAAACAAACAAATAGATAGAGAGAGTGATAGAAAGATAGATAGATAGACATATAGATAGATAGACAGACATATAGATAGTTATATATGCAAATAAATAGACAAACAGATAAAAATAAAGATTTACAGATAGATAGATAAATAGACTGATAGATTGACAGATATACAGATGGATAGACATATAGATAGACAAATAGATAGACAAATTTGATGATAGATATACGGACATATTGATATGTATATATACATATAAATACACAGAGAGATAGATAATCATATAGATAGATAGAAAGATAGAAAGGTAGATAGAAAGAGTGATAGAATGATAGATAGAATGATAGATAGAATGATAGATGGACTGATAGATTGACAAGAAAATAGACAGATTACAATTATATATACATATAGATAGATAGATAGATATGAGTATAGATAAAAGATAGCTTTACAGACAGATAGATAGACTTATAGATAAAGAGATAGATAAATAGATAGAGAGATAGATAGACAGACATATAGATAGATAGATAGACATATAGATAGTTGGATGGATAGATAGATAAATAGATATATAGATGAATAGATAGATAGTCAATAGACATATAGATAAATTAAATGATAGATTAATAGATAGATTAATATTTAGATATATAGATAGATAGATAAATTGATAGACAGATGATAGATAGATTGATAGACTGATTCAAGATAGATAAATAGATATAGAATTTGATAGAGTAATATAAAGAAAGTTAGATATATAAATAGAAAAATAGATAGACAAATAGATAAAGAAACAAATAGACAAATAGAAAGACTGACATATATACAAATAGATAGAAAGACAGATAAACAGATAGATAGACAGATATATACACTGATAGATAGGCAGATAGATAGATCGACAGATATATTCTTACAGACATATAGATAGAGAGACAAATAGATAGATAGACAGATAGACAATTAGATAAGCAAATGGATAGATAGATAGATAAACTTGCTTATAAAGAGATAGATAGATAGATAGATGTATATATATACACACACACAGATAGATAGATTGTTTTATAAATAGATAGATAGATAGATAGAAAAATAGACAGAAAGAAAAGATAGAGAGATATACAGATAGATAGAAAGACAAATATATAAATAGATACACAGTTAGATACATAGATAGATATACACATAGATAGGCATGTATAAAGAGAGAAAATTAGACAGACAGATTAACATATAAATTAGCAAATAGATAGATAAATAGATAAACCAATATGCAAACATATAACAGACATAAATATAAATATATATATATATATATCTATTGATGAATAATAGATAGTATATATAAATAGATAGAGATAGATAGATAGA
>JAREIK010003059.1:48967-71124 GCA_029783825.1 Sapria himalayana | reverse complement strand
TCAATATAAAATTTTTATTGATAAATATTATAATAATGATACAAAATAATTTACAATCTATTATTAATAAGTTAGATATCCAATAAAAAATAATTATAAAACCTAAATGATTCAGAAACAAAGCAAAATATATTACTATATAATATTTTTTGTTTTTTAGATTTTTTCATCTTTTAATATTGTTTATCTATAATTTTTTGTTTAAAAATAATTTATATAAATTATATTTGTATAACTGATACTTTATTTTGTAATTAATATTTATATAAAAATAACTGATAAATAATTAAAATAAAAATTTTAAAATTATACTAAATAAAATTAAATTGAGATTTATGAGTTATTATTAATGTACCAATTTAATGGTTTAAGTATTTTAAAATTTTGTCGTTTAGGAGTTTAGCAATTTATGTTTTTAGGCATTTAGTGGTTTATAGGTTTTATTTAAATAATGAAATAACAAAAAATTTATTTTTGATATTTTTTCAAATTTTCAAAGATTATAACATTTGAAAATATAATAATTTTAAAATTTTTAAAATAGTTATACAATATTTAGTAATAATAATTATTATAACTATATAATATCAACTAAAATAATCAATTTAATGATAGATATTATATCAATTATCTTTAAATAATTTGTCACTGAAAATTTATTTGTAATTAAATATTTAATAAATTATTAAATATATTAAGGTTTACGAGTTTTTAGGTTTAAGTATTTAGGGGCTTCGGGTTTAGGAGTTAGAGGTTTAAGTGTTTAGGCATTTAGTGGTTTATAAAAGTTTTATTTAAGCAATGATATAGCAAAAAATTAATTTTTATTATTTTAAAATTTTTGAAGGTTATAACCTGTTGAAAATATAATAATTTTTAAATTTTTTCAAATGTAAATATAATATTTAGTTATAATAATCTTAATAATTATAAGTCATTTAAATCAAATAAATAATTACATTGCTAGATATTATAATAATGAACAAAAAAAAATTTAATAAACTATTATCAATAAGATAAATATTATTTAATATATATTTGCAAAATCTAATTTATTCAAAATCAAAGTAAAATATATTACTTATAATAATTTTTTTAATGTTTTGTTTTTTACAACATTATATTTTGTTATTATAAATAAATTATTAAATTAATTTATCTTACTCATAATTTATTTTGTAAATTATAATTCTATAATAATAAACTAATAAATAATTAAAATAATTATTTAAAATTATAATGAATACAAATAAAATTGAGATTTATTATTTATAATTCAAGATATACCGGCTTAATGGCTTAAATATTTATGTGTTTTTTGGGTTTATTAGTTTAGCAATTTAAGTGTTTAGACATTTAGTGATTTATAGTTATTATCTATAGAATTAAAAAACAAAAAATTTAATTTTTTGAATTTTTTTAATTTTTGAAGGTTGTAAACTTTGATAATATAATAATTTTAATTTTTTTTAAATGTGAATACAATATTTAGTTATAATAATCTTAATAATTATATATAATGTAAACTAAATATAAATAATTTTATTAATAGATATTATAATATTGAATAATAAATAAATAATAAACTAGTATTAATAAGAATGATATAAATTAAAATATAATTGTAGAATCTAAAATGATTAAAAATCAAAATAAGATATATTACAAAATAATAATTTTTTATTTTAAAAATTTTGCCTCATTTTATAAGCACATATATTTTTTTGATGAAAAATAAATTATTTTAAATTATATCTGTCTCACTAATAATTTATTTTGTAATTAATATTTCTATAAAAATAAATTGATAAATAATTAAAATGAATATTTAAAATTATAATGAATAACAATAAAAAAGAGATATATGATTTATTATTTAGGATAGACCAATTTAATGGTTTAAGTTTTTTGTGGTTTTGGGGTTAATGAGTTTATTGATTTATATGCTTATACATTTAGGTGTTTATAGGTTTTATTTAATCAATGAAATAACAAAAAATTTATTATTATTAATTTTCGTGATTTTCAAAGGTTATAACCTTTGAAAATATAATAATTTTTTAATTGTTCTAAAATATGAATACAATACTTAGTTATAATAATCTTAATAATTATATTTGATGTAAATTCAATATAAAAATTTTATTAATATATATTTTTTTGATGATCAAAAAAAAATTAATAAACTATTATTAATAAGATGGATATTAAATAAAATATATTTGTTGAACCCAAAATAATTCAAAATCATAGAAAATTATATTAATAAACAAAATTTTAAATTTTTGAAATTTTGTTTATTTTTATAAGCTTATATTTTTTTCATAAAAAATAATTTATTTAAATTATATATGTCTCACTCATTATTTAATTTGTAATTAATATTTCTATAAAAATAAAGTAAAAAATAATTAAAATGAATATTTAAAATTATAATAAATACAAATAAAATTGAGATTTATTAATTATTATTTAGGTTATATAGGTTTAATGGTTTAAGTATTTAGGGGGTTTTGGGGTTTAGGAGTCTAGAGATTTAAATGTTTAGGAATTTAGTGGTTTATATGTTTTATTTAAATAATAAAATAATAAAAAAATTATATTTATGATTTTTAATCATTTTTGAAGGTTATAACCTTTGAAAATATAATAATTTTTAAATTTTTTTCAAATATAAATATAATATTTAGTTATAATAATCTTAATAATTATAAGACTTTTAAATTCAATATAAGTAATTTTATTGTTAGATATTATAAAATTGATCAAATAATAAATTAATAAATTATTCTTAATAAGATTGATAGCAATTAAAATATAATTGCAAAAAGTATATATAATGATTCAAAATCAAAGTAAAATATATTACTAAATAATAATTTTTTTAAAAAATTTTTACTTCTTTTTATATGCTATATATATTTTTTTGATTAAAATAGATTATTAAAATTATAGTTGTCTCACTCTTTATTTATTATGTAATTAATATTTCTATAAAAAATAAACTAATAAATAATTAAAATGAATATTTAAAATTAGAATAAATACAAATTAAAATGAGATTTATGATTTATTATATGTGGTATACAGGTTTAATGGTTTGATTATTTAGGAGTTTTATCGTTTAGGAGTTTATCAATTTGTGTTTTTAGGTATTTAGTGCTTTATAGGTTTTATTTATATATTAAAAATAAAATAATTTATTTTAGATTTTTTCTGATTTTCAAAAGTTATAACCTTTAAAAGTAAAATATTTTTTTAAATTTTTTGAAAAGTGAATACTAAGATTAATTGTATTAATCTAAGTAATTATCTATCATATAAATTCAATATAAACAATTTTAATGATAGATATTATAATAATGATCAAAAATTAAATTAATAAAGTATTATTAATAATATAAATATTAATTAAAATATATTTACATAACACAAAATGATTCAAAATCAAATCAAAATATTTTACTAAATAATAATATTTAATTTTTAAATTTGTCCTTCTTTTTATAAGATTATATTTTTTTTGATTAAAAATAAATTATTTAAATAATATTTGTCTTACTCGAAATTTATTTTGTAATTAATTTTTATAAATAATTAATCTATAAATAATTAAACTGAATATTTAAAATTATAATAAATAGAAATAAAAATGAGATTTATTATTTATTAAGTAGTATATAGATGTTAAAATGTTTATGTATTTAGGGGTTTCTAGGTCTATGTGCTTACTAAATTAAGTAAGAAAACATTTAATGATATATAGATTTTTTCTAAAAAATAACATAACTAAAAATTTATTTTTATTATTTTGTCTCATTTTTTAAAATTATAACCTTTGAAAAGATAATAATTTTTAAATTTTTTTTCAAAAGTGAATACATATTTATTTATAATAATCATAATAATTATATATCATATAAATTCAATATAAATAATTTTATTGATAGATATTCTAATAATTATCAAAAAATAGATTAAAAATCTATTATGAATAAGATTTATATTACTTAAAATATAATATCAAAACCTAAAATGATTCAAAATCAAAGCTAAATATATTACTAAATAATAATTATTTGTTTTTAAATTTTTATTCTTTTTATAAGCTTATTAATTTTTTGATGAAAAATAATTTTTATAAATTATATTTTTAACTCATAATTTATTTTATAATTAATACATATATAAAAATAAAAAACTAAACAATCAAAATGAATTTTTTAAATTATAATGAAAACAAATAAAAATGAAATTTATTAATTATTATTTAGGGTATACCGATTTAAAGGATTATATTTATAGGGGTATCAGGATTTTGTAGTATAGTAATTTAAATGCTTAGGCATTTAGTGGTGTATAGGTTTTATTTAAACAAAAGAATAATAAAGAAAAAATATTTTTTTTATTTTTTCACATTTTCAAAGGTTATAACCTTTGAAAATATAATAATTTTAAAATTTTTTTCATAAGTGAATACAATATTTAGTTATAATAATCATTATATTTATATATCATATAAATTAAATATAAACAATTTTATTGATACATATTCTAATAATAATCAAAAAATAAATTAATAATCTATTATTAATAAGATAGATATCAATTAAAATATAATTACAAAACCTAAAATGATTCAGAAGAAAAGCAAAATATATTACTATATAATAATTTTTTATTTTAAAATTTTTTTTTCTTTTAAAAAGTTTATCAATAATTTTTTGATTAAAAATAATTTATATAAATAATATTTGTCTAACTCAATTTATTTCGTAATTAATATTTATATATAAATAAACAAATAAATAATTAAAATGAATATTTAGAATTATAATAAAAAAAATGAGATTTATTATTTATTATTTAGGGATACCGGTTTAATTTAAATTAGATCTATCTCACAAATAATTTATTTTGTTATTTATATTTCTATAAAATAAATTGATAAATAATTAAAATAAAAATTTAAAATTTTACTAAATAGAAATTAAAATAATTTTTAAGATTTATTATTAATGTATACCATTTTAATAATTTAAGTATTTAGAGGTGTTGTCATTATGAGGTTAGTGATTTATATTTTTAGGCTTTTACTGGTTTATAGGTTTTATTTAAAAAAATAAAATAACAAAAAAATTTCTATAATTTTTTATCATTTTCATAGGTTATAACATTTGAAAATATAATAATATTTAAAATTTTTTGAAATTTCAATATAATATTTTGTTATAATAATATTAATAATTATATATCATATAAATTTAATATAAATAATTTTATTGATAGATATTATAAGAATGATCAAAAATTAAATTTATAAACTATTAATATTAAGATAGATATTAATTAAAAAATATTTACAAAACCCAAATTGATTCTAAATTAAAGTATCTTATATTACTTGATAATAATTTTTAATTTTTAAATTTATACTTCTTTTATAAGCATATATTTTTATTAGATAAATAATATATTATTTAAATTATATTTATCCCACTCATAATTTATTTTGTAATAAATATTTCTAAATAAATACACTAATAAATAATTTAAATGAATATTTAAAAATATAATAAATAGCAATAAAAAAAACATTTATTAATTATTAAATAGTATTTCGCAGTTTAATGGTTTATGTATTTAGGCATTACGAGGTTTAGGTCTTTACTTATTTAACTTTATGTGCATTTAGTAAGGCTCCTCACGGGACTTGAAGATTCGCGACCCAACCTGAAGTCTTGTCTCGAAGGAATCGAGACTGAGAAAAATCCGTTGGCTTTGACTTTTCCTGTCTCGTTGTGTCACGTATTTTTTCTTTTGGGACGGTTCCAGATATTAAGCAATATCCATCCCGAGAACCATCCCGTCCTATAAAACCGATACTAGAACCAGGAATATATATATATATATATAACATGAAGCTGCCACCAATTCCGCTACTGGCCCATCCAATTCCAACGCACCTATTGTTGTTCCGAAGAGTTCTAGGCCACCTCACGCCGGTCCAATCATGTTCAGTTAGGTCCAGTCCTTGTCCGTCGTACTTTTGGTTGCCTCTACCGTGTCTTAGATGCCACCAGCTATTTGGTTTGTTTTTCTGATGAGAATTAAGTCATTAATTATTATTATTATCTGCCTCAGTCAGGTTTGTTGAGTATTGGTTGTGGTGTTGTGGTTGGTCCGAATGAGTGGGCCGAATGTCTTACATTCAGTTTTGTAGAGCTTTCTTGGTTGAAATATTTATATGTATTTATGCTTAACATATCATATTAATTAATGGCAATGCAGATGGCACAATCCAGTTGTAAATGAAAAATATAATAAATTGAAGATGATCACATCTCAAATGATCAAAGTACTGGTAAATCCAATCATCATCTTTTCACTAACCTTCCTATTGTTACGACAGGTTCTTCAATTCCAATTGTAAGAGAAAGTCAAGGTACATCTGAACCTCAAGCTCATAAAAAGTATACGTTTGCTGTTTGGGAAACTTATGAGATATTAGTTGATTCAGAGGGAAATGAATCTGGTAGGGCAGCTTGTATATGGTGTAGGAAAGAATATTTGGCAAAAAGTACTCAAGGTACTTTGGGTTTATGGAAATACTTGAGAGTGACTTGTAGGAAATTTCCACACAAAAAAGAATTAATAGAAGCTCACAAAGGTAAAGACAAGTCACAATCTTTGTTGAGTTTCACTGTAGGTACTAGTTCAGAGAATAACAAATTAACTTGTTGGCAATTTGATCAACAACTAGTTAGGGAGGCTTTGTTGAAAATGATCATAAAAGATGAATTGCCTTTTTGATTTGTTGAGAGGAATGAGTTTAAGGAGTTTTGTGAAGTTAGTGTGCCTCAATTTAAAATTCCATCAATAACACTCTATATTGAGGGATTGTTTTTCTTTGTTTGTGAAGGAAAATAAGAAATTATTTGATAGCATATCATCTCATTGCTGTAGAGTTTCATTGACTACCGACACTTGGACTAGCATTTATATTTGTCTTATATATGTTAGACTGTTCATTTCATTGATTCTCAATGGAATATGCATAAAAGTCTTTTGAACTTTTGAGTAATTAAAAGTCATTCTGGAGTTAATATTAGAAATTCTATTGAGTTTTGAATGAATGAAAGGGGTTTGAGAAAGTTGATGTGCATTACTATTGACAATGCATCAAATAAAGATGTTGCTGTTGAACAATAGAAAAAAGGCTTGTTAAGAAAAGTGTTGTACCTTTGAGAGGCGAGCATTTTCATATGAGATGTTGTGCTCATATCCTAAACTTAATTGTCAGGGATCTCATTGCAGTAGTTGAGGGTGCTATTCAAAAAATTAGAGGTGTGGTGAAATATGTGAGGAGCAGTCCTAAAAGATTAGATATGTTTAAGTTATGTGTTGAAGAAGCAAACTTGACATATGGATCTTCATTTCAATTAGATTTTCCTACAAGATGGAATTCAACTTATTTGATGCTACAAACTGATATAAAATATCAAAAAGAATTTGATAAGTTGGAGGACAAAGACAAAAGGTTTTTGAAGGAGTTTGGTTCAAACGTTCCAACTGAGAGAGACTGAACAAAAGCCAAAATTTTGGCACGTTTCTTGAAAACTTTTTATGTGGTAACTTGTAAATTTTATGGCTCATAATATTCTACCTCTAGTGTTTATTTTCCTGAGATTTTTCGAATTATGAAAAAAATAGAGCTTTTTGAAAATGTAGAGATACAATGGTGTCTGAAATGGGTATGAAAATGAGACATAAATTCAACAAATATTGGGGTTTCTTCTAGTCAACAAATATTATGCTTTTTGTAGAGGTTGTGTTGGATCCTAGATATAAGCTCAAATATCTCAAGGTTAAGTACACTTAGCATTATGGAGAGGAATTGGCTAAAAATTTAGGTGAAAAGGTTATAAATGCTTTAAATGAGATGATGGATGATTATAAAGATTTAAATGAAGATGAATCAAAAGAAGATGATTTCTCTTCTACTGTTGAATAAAAATGATGATTTCTTTGATGGTAGTGATACTTATGTTGATGATTTTTTTTGTTGAATTAGAGAAAGAACAAGAAGTTGTAGCTTTGGAAGAGTTGGATAGGTACTTGGAGGACAAACTTGAAAAAAATAGAATTGATTTTGATCTTATAAACTGTTGGAAGGTAAATGAGGTTAGGTATCCTTCTTTGGAAAATGTCGCAAGGGATGTATTTGCTATCCAAGCATCTACTGTGGCCTACGGCTCTACATTTAGAACTGGGGGTAGAACTTTAGATAAATTTATGAGTACTTTAACACCTATTACATTTGAAGTTCTCATATGTCTACAAGATTGGTTGAGAAGCTCAAACAAACCTATTGAAATTTAATAATTAGTTCAAGACATTGATGATAATGAATCTGGTTAGTATACAAATCTTGTAAATTTTAATTTCACTTTTACTTATTTTATTCATTCAATTTAATAAAAATATGGTTCAATTATAATTTTCAGAGGGGTCTCAAGATCCAAATATTCTTCCAACTATAGTTGGCCAACTAAATTTGGAATGGGTGTATTAAATTTTATAAGGTAATATTTTGTTTTTTATTACTCTTTCATCTTAGAAATTTATGTCTACATGATTAACACGTTTTCATCTTTGGTTGTCCTTTTACTAGTGGAGGAAGAAAAGGGAGGAGTTGTAGAAGAGATAATTAATTGGGTTTGGATTTTCATTGCTGTTGCAGGGATGGACCTATTAAATGATTATTATCATGGTTGTTATTAGTTCTATTTTTTTGTTATATTAAGCTGCCTACTTTTAGCAATTAATTAAGTAGTAATTGATGCTACCAATGTTTGTGGTCATCTTTAGATATTCCTTAATATTTTAAGTATTTGTTTAAAAAATGTAGTATTGCTATTATGGTTAACTTTTACTCGGCTGCACAAAGCCAACTTGTGATAAAACAAAGAACCAAATTAAGCACACTACTCAGTCCTGTTCTATTTATCAATTCTATCCTTTTCTGCACATCAATGCTTATGACAAGGTAATAGAACTCATTTGTGGTATTCAGCATATTTGACAAAACAAAATTGGCCAAATTTGAGTTTGAAAGATACATAACTAAGGAAAGATAAATGGTACAACAAAAGGTTTTGACATGAACTAACTTGGCCGGTTTGAAGAAAATAAATTGAAAAAAATGTTTGAACTCCGTTCCGTCCCAGAACCATTTTATCCTACCCAAAATCCCAGATCTCCATCCCGTCCCATCATGATATTTTCAACCTATGGGACGAGTCTGGATCTTCAAAAAAAATTTGTGAACTGTGGGAAGGGACTGGAGAATTGTAATCCCATCGCGTCCCCTCCCATGAGCACCCCTAGCATTTAGTGGTTTATAGGTTTTATTTAAAAAAAACAAAAAATTTAATATATCCTTTGAAACTATAACAATTTTTAAATTTTTTTTAAATGTGAATACTATATTTAGTTATGATAATCTTAATAATTATATATCATGTAAATTCAATATAAACAATTATATTGATATATATTATAATAATGATCATACAAAAGATTAATAAACAATTATTAATAAGATAAATATTGTTTAAAATATATTTACAAAACCAAAAAAGATTCAAAATCAAAGTGAAATATTTTACTGAATATTAATTTTAAATTTTTGAATTTTTGTATCCATTTATAAGCTTATATATTTTTTGATGAAAAAATAAATTATTTAAATTATAATTGTCTACTATTAATTTATTTTTTAATTTATATTTCTATAAAAATAAACTAATAAATAATTAAAATGTATATATAAAATTATAATGAATACTAATAAAAATGAGATTTATGATTTATTATTTAGGGAATACCTATTTAATGGTTTAAGTTTATAGTGGTTTTGGGGTTAATGAGTTTGTTGATTTATATGTTTACACATTTAGGTTTTATTTATTGATTTATAGGTTTTATTTAATCAATGAAATAACAAAAAATCTATTTTTATGAATTTTCGTGATTTTCAAAGGTAATAACCTTTGAAAATATAATAATTTTTTAATAGTTCTAAAATATGAATACAATACTTAGTTATAATAATCTTAATAATTATATTTGATGTAAATTCAATATAACAAATTTTATTAATATATATAACTTTGATGATCAAAAAATAAATTAATAAACTATTATTAATAAGACAGATATTAATTAAGATATATTTGTAGAACCTAAAATAATTCAAAATCAAAGTAAATTATATTACTAAATAAAATTTAAATTTTTGAAATTTTGTTTATTTTTATAAGCTTATATTTTTTTTCTTAAAAAATAATTTATTTAAATTATATATGTCTCACTCATTATTTATTTTGTAATTAATATTTCTATAAAAATAAACTAAAAAATAATTAAAATGAATATTTAAAATTATAATGAATACAAATAAAAATAAGATTTATTTTTATTATTTAGGTTATATAGGTTTAATGGTTTAAGTATTTAGGGGGTTTTGGGGTTTAGGAGTCTAGAGATTTAAATGTTTAGGCATTTAGTGGTTTATAACTTTTATTTAAATAATAAAATAATAAAAAATTATTTTTGTTATTTTTTATCATTTTAGAAGGTTATAACCTTTGAAATATAATAATTTTTAAATTTTTTTCAAATGTAAATATAATATTTAGTTATAATAATCTTAATAATTATAAGACATTTAAATTGCAATATAAGTAATTTTATATGTCAGATATTATAAAAATGATCGAATAATAAATTAATAAACTATTCTTAGTAAGATTGATAGTAATTAAAATATAATTGCAAAACCTATATATAATGATTCAAAATCAAAGTAAAATATATTACTAAATAATATTTTTTTGTTTTTAAATTTTTACTTCTTTTTATAAGCTTATATATTTTTTTTGATTAAAAATAAATTATTAAAATTATAGTTGTCTCTCTCCTTATTTATTTTGTAATTAATATTTTTATAAAAAATAAACTAATAAATAATTAAAATGAATATTTCAAATTATAATGAATACAAATTAAAATGAGATTTATGATTTATTATATGTGGTATCCCGGTTTAATGGTTTGATTATTTAGGAGTTTTGTCATTTAGGAGTTTATCAATTTATGTTTTTAGGTATTTAGTGGCTTATAGGTTTTATTTATATAATAAAAATAAATTTTTTTTTTAGATTTTTTCTGATTTTGAAAGGTTATACCCTTAGAAAATAAAATAATTTTTAAAATTGTTTGAAATGTGAATACCATGTATAATTATATTAATCTTACTAATTATATATCATATAAATTCAATATAAATAATTTTAATGATAGATATTATAATAATGATCCAAAATTAAATTAATAAACTATTATTAATAAAATAAATATTAATTAAAATATATTTACATAACACAAAATGATTCAAAATCAAATCAAAATATATTATTAAAAAAAATATTTAATATTTAAAATTTTCCTTATTTTTATAAGCTTATATTTTTTTTATTAAAATAAAATATTTAAATAATATTTGTCTCACTCGAAATTTATTTTCTAATTACTTTTTCTAGAAAAATTAAACTATAAATAATTAAAATGAATATTTAAAATTATAATAAATAAATAAAAATGAGATTTATTATTTATTAAGTAGTATATAGTTGTTAAAAGGTTTATGTATTTATGGGTTTTAGGATTTATGAGCTTACTGATTTAAGTAAGTAAGCATTTAATGATCTATAAGTTTTATTTAAAAAATGAAATAACAACAAATTTATGTTTATTATTTTTTCTCTTTTTTTAAGGTTATAACCTTTGAAAATATAATAATTTTTTAATTTTTTTCGAAAGTGAATTCAATATTTAGTTATAATAATCATTATATTTATATATCATATAAATTCAATATAAACTATTTTATTAATAAATATTCTAATAATGATCAAAAAATAAATTAATAATTTATTATAAATAAGATAGATATCAATTATAATATAATTACAAAATCTAAAATGATTCAGAAGCAAAGCAATATATATTACTATATATTAATTTTTTGTTTTGAAATTTTTTTTCTTTTAAAAAGTTTATTTATATTATTTTGATGAAAAATAATTTATATAAATTATATTAGTGTAACTCATAATTTATTTTGTAATTAATATTTATATAAAAATAATCAAATAAATAATTAAATTTAAATATTTAAAATTAAAATGAAAAGAAATGAGATTTACTCTTTATTATTTAGGATATACTAGTTTAATTTAAATTAGATTGGTCTTACTAATAATTAATTTTGTAATTAATATTTCGATAAAATTAAACTGATAAATAATTAAAATAAAAATTTAAATTATACAGAATAATTAAAATAATTTTTTTTGTTCATCTCTCAACTCTAGAATAATTGCTAAAGCTCTAAAAAAATAATAGGAGCTTTTACTTTATCTCTATTATGTCTCATCATATTTGATGTTGAATCAAATGGCTATCAAAGGTAATTTGACTCATGTACGCTAACACACTAAACCAAAGTTCTACCCCTATGTGTTGAAATACTAGTTGTTGAGGATGCTATTTATATTGATTATTGTAATTTCTTCTAAAATATCTCTCATGCACACACTCAAAGCAATTTTTTTATAACATAGTTCACCTCTAAAAAAATAACCACCTTGTAGCCTATTAGAACAAACTAACCCCAGGGTTGTTTGAGCAGGGCAAGAAGTATGGGCTCTCTTTCGATCAAGAATCAAAAAATTTATTTTATTGGCATGTCTAAGCCTTTTTTTTATATCCTCATGGATATGAAAAGTATCATTTCATTCTTTTTATATTAAATGAGTTATGTATACAAGCTCACAATACCCAAAAAGGTGTTAATGAATCATATTCAAATGTATAAAAGGTTTTAATCATTGCTCAAAATATTAGTTATAAAGAGTAGTACTCGAGCTTTAACTATTTCTAGGGTCATGACTTTTTCTCTTGAGGAATGTCCAAAGTTACAATCATTCCTAGTACAATGACTTTGCAATATAAAGATAAAATACACAAGCTATTGTCATATACAATACAGTGACCCATTATGATAGTGATTAAATATGTATTCATGATCATTCTTAGTGCCATAACAATATGTTCAATAGAGAGACACTAGTTATGACATATTCTCATCGATATGATTTTGTTTTATAGAGTAAAAATTGCTAATGCTAGAATAAATTATTAGTGCGACATATATAAATAAAATAATTTATTTTTCATCAAAAAAATGCTCATAAAAAGAGGCAAAATTTTAAAAATAAAATTTTTTTTTTTAATAATATATTTTATTTTTATTTTGAATCATTTTATAATTATATTTTAATTTATATCATTCTCATAAATACGAGTTTATTAATTTATTTATTGATAATTATTATAATATCTATCAATAAAATTATTTATATTGAGTTTACTTTATATATAATCATTAAGATTATTATAATTAAATATTATATTCACACTTAAAAAAAATTAAAAATTATTATATTTTCAAAGGTTATAACCTTCAAAAATTAAAAAAAAATCAAAAAATTAAATTTTTTGTTATTTCATTCTTTTAATAAAAACTATAAATCACTAAAGGTGTAAACAATTAAATCACTAAACTCCTAAACCACAAAACACCTAAATACTTAAACCACTAAACCGGTATATCCTGAATAATAAATAATAAATATTAAATCTCAATTTTATTTGTATTCATTATAATTTTAAATATTCAATTTAATTATTTAGTAGCTTATTATTATAGAATTATAAATTACAAAATAAATTATGAGTAAGACAAATTAAATTTAAATAATTTATTTTTAATATCAAAATAAACAAACTTATAAAAAAAGCAAAACATTAAAAAAATTATTATTTAGTAATATATTTTACTTTGATTTGAATAAGTTTAGATTTTGCAAATAGTTTTTAAATAATAACTATTATATTAATAATAGTTTATTAATTTATTTTTTGATCATAATTATAATATATTGCAATATAATTATTTATATTGAATTTAAATGAATTATAATTATGAAGATTATTTTAAATAAATATTATATTTACATTTGAAAAAATTTAAAAATTATTATTTTTTCAAATGATATAATCTTCAAAAATTAGAAAAAATAATAAAGATATATTTTTAGCTATATCATTGTTTAAATAAAACTTATAAACCACTAAATGACTAAACACTTAACCATCTAAACTCCTAAACACAAAAGCTCCTAAATACTTAAACCTTTAAACTCGTAAACTTTAAATATAATTTAAATAATTTATTAAAATAGTAATTATAAAATAAATTATGAGTGATACAAATATAATTTAAATAATTTATTTTTCATAAAAAAAATATATAAGCTTATAAAAAGAAGCAAAAACTAAAAAACAAAAATTATATTTAGTAATAAATTTTACTTGGATTTTGAATAATTTTAGGTTTTGCAATTATATTTTAATTTATATCCATCATAATAATAATAACATATTAATTTATTTTTTGATAATCGATATCATATCTATGAATAAAATGTTTTATATTTAGTTTATATTATATATAATTATAATGATTATTATTATTAAATATTGTATTCACATTTTTAAAAAATTTTAAAATTATTATATTGTCAAAGGTTATAACCTTTGAAAATGTGAAAAATATCAAAAATAATTTTTTTGTTATTTCATTGTTTAAACAAAACCTATAAACCACTAAATGCCTAAAAATATAAATTGCTAAAGTCCTAAATGACAAAACCTCTAAATACTTAAAATATTAAACTGGTATGCATTAATAATAATTTATAAATCTCATTTTAATTTTTATTCAGTATAATTTTAAATTTTTAGTATAATTATTTATCAGTTTATTTTTATTGAAATATTAATTACAAAATAAATTATTAGTGTGACATAGATAATTTAAATTAAACTGGTATACCCTAAATAATAAAGAATAAATCTCATTTTTTTTCATTATAATTTTAAATATTCATTTAATTATTTATTTGTTTATTTTTATATAAATATTAATAACAAAATAAATTAAAAGTTACACAAATATAATTTATATAAATTTTTTTTATCAAAAAAATATAGATAAACTTATTAAATGAAAAAAAAGATTAAAAACAAAAAATTATTATATAGTAATATAATTTGCTTTGCTTCTGAATCATTATAGGTTTGGTAATTATATTTTAATTGATATCTATCTTATTAATAATAGATTATTAAATTATTTTTTCATAATTATTAAAATATCTATCATTAAAAATATTTATATTGAATTTATATGATATATAAATATAATGATTATTATAACTAAATATTAAATTCACATTTGAAAAAAATTTAAAAATTATAATATTTTCAAATGTTATAACCTTTGAAAATATCAAAAAATAATAAAAAAAATATTTTGTTATTTTAATTTTTAAATAAAACCTATAAACCACTAAATACAAACATAGTTAAATCAGTAAACTTTTAAAACCCGTAATGCCTAAATACATAAACCTTTAAACTGCTATATACTACTTAATAATTAAAAAATCTAATTTTTATTTCAATTTATTATAATTTTATATATTCATTTTAATTATTTATTAGTTTATTTTTATTTAAATTTTTATTACAAAATAAATTATGACTGCGACAAATATAATTTAAATAGTTTATTTTTAATAAAAAAAATGTATACGCTAATAAAATAAGTTAAGATTTAAAAATTATTATCCAATAATATTTTATACTTTAATTATAAATCAATTTGTGTTTAGTAAATATTTTTTAATTAATATCTATCTTATTATTAATAGTTTATTAATTTAATTTTTGATCATTATTATACTATATATCAATAAAATATTTTAAATTGAATTTATATGATATATAATTATTAAAATTATTATAACTAAATATTGTATTTATATTTCAAAAAATTTTAAATATTATTATATTTTCAAAGGTTATAACCTATGAAAATGACAAAAAAATTACAATTTTTTTTGTTATTTTATTGTTTAAATAAAATTTATAAACCACTAAATGCCTAAAAACATGAATCGCTAAATATCTATCCAACAAAACCACTAAATACTTAAACCATTAAACTAGTATACATTAATAATAAATCATAAATATCATTTTAATTTTTATTCAGTATAATTTTAAATTTTTATTTTAATTAATTTTTAGTTTATTTTTATAGAAATATTAAATACAAAATAAATTATTAGTAAGTGAGATCTAATTTAAATTAGACCGGTATAGCCAAAATAATAAATAATAAATTTCATTTTTTTAATTATAATTTTAAATATTCATTTTAATTATTTATTTGCTTATTTTTATATAAATATTAATTACACAATAAATTATGAGTTACACAAATATAATATATATAAATTATTTCTCATCAAAAAATTATAGATTAAATTTTTAAAAGAAAAAATAATTTCAATCACAAAATATTATTGTATAGTAATATATTTTGCTTTGCTTCTGAATCATTTAGGTTTTGTAAATATATTTTAATTGGAGTCTATCTTATTAAAAATAGATTATTAAGTTATTTTTTCATCATCTTTAGAAAATTTATCAATAAAAATGTTTATATTGAATTTATATGGTATATAAATATAATGATTAGTATAACTAAATATTGAATTCACTTTTGAAAAAACTTTAAAAATTATTATATCTCCAAAGGTTATAACCTTTGGATATATGAAAAAATAATAAAAATAAATATTGTTGTTTTATTTTTTAAATAAAACCTATAAACCACTAAATGCATACACATTTATATCAGTAAACTTCTAAACCCCGTAATGCCTAAATACATAAACAAATAAACTACTATATGCTACTTAATAATTAATAAAGTTAATTTTTATTTAAATTTATTATTATTTTAAATATTCATTCTATTTATTTATTAGTTTATTTTTATATAACTTTTTATTACAAAATAAATTATGAGTGCGACACATAATTTAAATAATTTATTTTTAATCAAAAAATATATATATGCTTTTAAAAGAAGTTTAAAAGAAGTATTATTAAAAATTAATAATTATTATCGACTAATATAATTTACTTTAATTTTTAATCAATTTGGGCTTTGTAAATATTTTTTAATTAATATCTATCTTATTATAAATCGTTTATTAATTTAATTTTTGATCATTATTATAATATCTATCAATAAAATTGTTTATATTTATTTTATATGATATAGAATTATTAAAATTATTATAACTAAATATTGTATTCAAATTTCAAAAAATTTTAAATATTATTAAATTTTCAAAGGTTATAACATTTGAAAATGACAAAAAATTACAAATTTTTTTGTTATTTTATTGTTTAAATAAAACCTATAAATCACTAAATGCCTAAAAACATAAATTGCTAAACTCCTAAACGACAAAACCTCAAAATACTTAAACCATTAAACTGGTATACAATAATAATAAATAATAAATCTCATTTTAATTTTTATTCAGTATAATTTTAAATTTTTATTTTAATTATTTATCAGTTTATTTTTATAGAAATATTAATTACAAAATAAATTATTAGTGAGATAGATATAATTTAAATTAAATTGGTATACCCTAAATATTAAATAATAAATCTCAATTTTTTTCATTATAATTTTAAATATTCATTTTAATTATTTATTTGTTTATTTTTAAATAAATATTAATTAAAAAATAAATTATGAATTAGACAAATATAATTTATGTAAATTATTTTTAATCAAAAAAATATCGATAAACTTTTTAAAATAATAAAAATTACAAAACAAAAAATTATTATATAGTAATATATTTTGGTTTGCTTATGAATCATTTTATGTTTTGTAATTATATTTTAATTGATATCTATCTTATTAATAATAGACTATTAATTTATTTTTTGATCATTATTACAATATTAATCACTAAAATTTTTTATATTGAATTTATATGATATATAAATATAAGGATTATTATAACTAAATATCAAAAAATAATAAAAATAAATTTTTTGTTTTTTATTTTTTAAATAAAACCTATAAACCAATAAATGCATACAAAATTAAATCCGTATACCCCTAAACCTTGTAATACCTAAATTCATAAACCATTAAACTACTATATAATACATAATAATTAATAAATCTATTTTTTATTTCTATTTATTATAATTTTAAATATTCATTTAATTATTTATTAGTTTAATTTTATATAAATATTTATCACAAAATAAATTATGAGTAAGACAAATATAATTTTAATAATTTAGTTTTAATCAAAAAATATACATAGTCTTATAAAAGAAGTAAAATTTAAAAATTAAAAATTATTATACAGTAATATATTTTACATTAATTTTGAATCAATTTGGGTTTTGTAAATATTTTTTAATGAATATCTATCTAATTATTTATAGTTTATTAATTTAATTTTTGATCATTATTATAATAACTATGAATAAAATTATTTATATTGAATTTATATGATGTATGATTATTAATAATATTATAACTAAATATTCTATTCAAATTTCAGAAAATTCTAAATTTCAAAACCATTAAACTGGTATACATTAATAATAAATCATAAATCTCATTTTAACTTTTATTCAGTATAATTTTAAATTTTTATTTTAATTATTTATCCCTTTATTTTTATAGAAATATTAATTACAAAATAAATTATTAGTGAGACAGATATAATTTAAATAATTTATATTTCATCAAAAAAAATATAAGCTTATAAAAATACGCACAATTTTAAAAACAAAAATTTATTATTCAGTAAAATATTTTATTTTGATTGTGTATCATTTTACATTTTGCATTTATATTTTAATTTATATCATTATTTTCATTAATAGTTTATTAATTATTTATTGATAATTATTATAATATCTAAAAATAAAATTATTTATATTAAGTTTACATTATATATAATAAGATTATTATTACTAAATTTATATTCACATTTAAAAAAAATTATAAATTATTATATTTTCAAAGGTTATAAACTTCAAAAATTAATAAAAAACAAAAAATTAATTTTTTTGTTTTTTCATTTTTTAAATAAAAACTATAAATCACTAAAGGCATAAACACTTAAATCACTAAACCACAAAACACCTAAATACCTAAGCCATTAAAATTGTATATCCTGAATATTAAATAATAAATCTCACTCTTATTTGTATATATTATAATTTTAATTAATCATTTTAATTATTTTTAAGTTTATTTTTATAGACTTAGAAATTACAAAATATATTATGAGGAAAACAAATATAATTTAAATAATATACTTTTAAGAACAAAAATTATAAACTTATAAAAAGAAGAAAAACATCAAAAACATTATTAATTAGTAATTTATTTTACTTTGATTTTTAATAAATTTAGGTTTTGAAATATATTTTAAATAATATCTATCTTATTTAAAATAGTTTATTAATTTATTTTTTGATCATTAATATAATATCTATTAATATAATTGTTTATATCGAATTTACATGATATATAATTATTAAGATTATCATAACTAAAGATTGCATTCACATATAAAAAAATTATAAAAATTGTTTTATTTTCTAAGGTTATAACCATCAAAAATGATAACAAAACAAAAATAAAATTTTGTTATATCATTGTTTAAATAAAACTTATAAACCATTAAATGCCTAAACACAAAAATCTCTAAACTCCTAAACCCCAATGGCCCTAAATACCTAAACCTTTAAACTCGTAAACCTTAAATATAATTTAAATAATATATTGAAATATATATTACAAAATAAATTATGAGTGATACAAATATAATTTAAATAATTATTTTTTCATCAAAAAATATATAAGCTAATAAAAAGAAGCAAAAACTAAAAAAAATTATTATTTTGATTTAAATTTTACATTGTTTTTGAATCATTTTAAGTTTTTTAATTATATTTTAATTTTTATCTATCATATTAATAATAGTTTATTAATTTATTTTTTGATAATTGATATAATATCTATCAATAAAATTGTTTATATTTAGTTTATATTATATATTTTTATAATAATTATTATTACTAAATATTGTATTCACATTTTTAAAAAATTTTAATATTTTTATATTTTCAAAGGTTATGATCTAACATAATTTGAAAAAATATCAAAAATAATTTATTTGTTATTTCATTATTTAAATAAAACCTATAAACGACTAAATGCCTAAATACTTAAATGAATAACTTCTAAATATCGAAAACCCTAAATAGATAATTTTTTTAATCAGATTAGTCCTAAAAAATAAACAATAAATCCATTTTTATTTTTTTTCATTATAATTTTAAATATTCATTTTAATTATTTATTTGTTTATTTTTATATAAATATTAATTACAAAATAAATTATGAGTTAGAAAATTATAATATATATAAATTTTTTTTTATCAAAAAAAATATACATAAACTTATTAAAACAAAAAAAAAATTAAAAACAAAAAATTATTATATAATAATATAATTTGCTTTGCTTCTTAATCATTATCGGTTTTGTAATTATGTTATAATTGATATCTATCTTATTAATACTAGATTATTAATTTATTTTTTGATCATTATTAGAATATTTATCAATAAAATTGTTTATATTGAATTTATATGATATATAAATATAATGATTATTATAACTAAATATTTAATTCACTTTTGAAAAAAATTTTAAAATTATTATATTTTCAAAGTTTATAACATTTGAAAATGTGAAAAAATAAAAAATAAATATATTTTTTTGATATTTTATTGTTTAAATAAAACGTATAAACCACTAAATGCCTAAACACTTAAATTAACAACTCCTAAATCTCTAAAACCCTAAATAATAAATAATAAATCTCAATATTATTTTTTTCATTATAATTTTAAATATTCATTTTAATTATTTATTTGTTTATTTTTATATAAATATTAATTACAAATAAATTATGAGTTAGACAAATATAATGTATATAAATTATTTTTCATTAAAATGAAAATAATTTATTTAAAAGAAAAAAAAATTCAAAATAACAAATATTATCTAGTAATATATTTTGCTTTCTTCTGACTCATTTTTATATAGTAATATATTTTTAATCTAAATATTATTTATTTAGATATATTTTGATTTGATTTTGAATCATGTGTTATGTAAATATATTTTAATTATTATTTATATTATTAATAATAGTTTATTAATTTAATTATTGATCAGTATTATAATATCTATCATTAAAAATTGTTTAAATTGAATTTATATGATATATAATTAGTAAGATTAATATAATTATACTTTGTATTCACATTTCACAAAATTTTAAAAATTATTTTATTTTAAAGGTTATAACCTTTGAAAATCAGAAAAAAATGTAAAAAAATTTTTTATTTTTTTATATAAATAAAACCTATAAATCACTAAATGCCTAAAAACATAAATTGATAAACTCCTTAATGATAAAACTCCTATATATTCAAACCATTAAACCAGGAAACCACATATAATAAATCATAAATCTCATTTTAATTTGTATTCAATATAATTTTAAATATTCATTTTAATTATTTATTAGTTATTTTTTATAGAAATATTAATTACAAAATAAATAATGGGTTAGACAAATATTAATTTTAATAATTTATTTTTAATCAAAAAAAAATATGCTTATAAAAAGAAGTAAAAATTTAAAAACAAAAAAGTATTATTTAGTAATATATTGTACTTTGATTTTGAATCATTATATATAGGTTTTGCAATTATATTTAAATAGCTATCAATCTTATTAATAAAAGTTTATTAATTTATTATTCGATCATTTTTATAATATCTAACAATAAAATTACTTATATTCAATTTAAATGTCTTATAATTATTAAGCTTATTATAACTAAATATTATATTTACATTTGAAAAAAATTTAAAAATTATTATATTTTCAAAGGTTTTAACCTTCAAAAATGAAAAAAAAATCACAAAAATAATTTTTTATTATTTATTATTTAAATAAAATTATAAACACTAAATGCCTAA
>JAREIK010003059.1:0-43292 GCA_029783825.1 Sapria himalayana | reverse complement strand
AAAAAATTGTTTTGGTTGTTCATTTTAAAATAAAACTTATGGATCATTAAATGCTTACTTACTTAAATCAGTATACTCATAGACCCAGAAACCCCTAAATACATAATCCTTTTAATAGCTATATACTACTTAATAAATAATAAATCTCATTTTTATTTCTATTTATTATACTTGTATATATTCATTTTAATTATTTATAGTTTAATTATTTAGAAAAATTAATTACAAAATAAATTTTGGGTGAGGCAAATATTTTTTATATAATTTATTTTTAATCAATAAAAAATATAAGCTTAAAAAAAATAAGGAAATATTTGAAAATTAAATATTATTATTTATTTATATATTTTGATTTGATTTTGAATCATTTTGTGTTATGTAAATATATTTTAATTAATATTTATATTATTAATAATAGTTTATTAATTTAATTTATGATCATTATTATACTATCTATCAATAAAATTATTTATATTGAATTTATATGATATATAATTAGTAAGATTAATATAATTATACATAGTATTCACATTCCAAAAAATTTAAAAATTATTTTATTTTCAAAGGTTATAACCTTTGAAAATCAGATAAAATCAAATTTTTTTTTTTATTTTTATTATATAAATACAAAATATAAACCACTAAATGCCTAAAAACATAAATTTCTAAACTCCTAAACGACAAAACCCCAAAATTAACAATTCTTTAAACTGGTATACCATATATAATAAATCATAATTCTCATTTTAATTTGTATTCATTATAATTTTAAATATTCATTTTAATTATTTATCAATTTATTTTTATAGAAATATTAATTACAAAATAAATTATTAGTGAGATAGATATAATATAAATAATTTATTTTTCATCAAAAAAATTTATATGCTTATAAAATGAGGCAAAATTTTTAAAATAAAAAATTATTATTTAGAAATATTTCTTATTTTAATTTTGAATCATTTTAGATTCTACAATTATATTTTAATTCATATCATTCTTATTACTACTAGTTTATTAATTTATTTATTGATCATTATTATAATATCTATTTAAAAAATTATTTATATTTAGTTTACATTATATATAATTATTAAGATTATATAACTAAATATTATATTAACATTTAAAAAAATTTAAAATTATTATATTTTCAAAGGTTTCAACCTTCAAAAATTTAAAAAATTCAAAATATTGAATTTTTTGTTTTTTAAGTCTTTAGATAATAACTATAAATCACTAAAGGTCTAAGCACTTAAATGACTAAACTCCTAAACCCAAAAAACCCAAAATACTTAAACCATTAAACCGGTATATCCTGAATAATAAATAATAAATCTCAATTTTATTTGTATTCATTATAATTTTAAATAATTTTTTTAATTATTTATTAGTTTAGTATTATAGAATTCTAAATTACAAAATAAATTATGAGTAAGACAAATTAATTTAAATAATTTATATATAATAACAAAAATATAAAGTTGTAAAAAAAGCAAAACATTAAAAAAATTATTATTAAGTGATATATTTTACTTTGATTTTGAATAAATTTAGATTTTGCAAATATATTTTAAATAATATCTATCTTATTAATAATAGTTTATTAAATTTTTTTTGATCATTATTATAATATCTAGCAATGTAATTATTTATATTGAATATAAATGACTTATAATTATTAAGATTATTATAACTAAATATTATATTTACATTTGAAAAAAAAATTAATATGTTTTCAAAGGTTATAACCTTCAAAAATTAAAAAAAATAATTTTTTTTATATCATTGTTTAAATAAAACTTATAAACAACTAAATGCCTAAACACTTAAACCTCTAAACTCCTAAACACAAAAGCCCCTAAATACTTGAACCTTTAAACTCATAAATCTTAAATATAATTTAAATAATTTATTAAAATATTAATTAAAAATAAATTGAGTGATACAAATATAATTTTAAATAATTTATTTTTCATCAAAAAAAAATAAGATCATAAAAAAGAAGCAAAAACTAAAAAAAGTATTATTTAGTAATAAATTTTACATTGATATTGAATATTTTTAGGTTTTGCGAATATATTTTAATTTATATCTATAATATTAATAATAGAATATTAATTTATTTTTTGATTATTGATATCATATCTATCAATAAAATTGTTTATATTTAGTTTATATTATATATAATAATTATTATTATTATTACTAAATATTGTATTCAAATTATTTAAAAATTTTAAAATTATTATATTTCGAAGGTATAACCTTTGAAAATGTGAAAAAATATCAAAAATAATTTTTTTGTTATTTAATTGTTTAAATAAAACCTATAAAACACTAAATGCCTAAAAACATAAATCGCTAAAGTCATAAACTAAAAAACCTCTAAATACTTAAATTATAAACTGGTATACATTAATAATCATTCATAAATCTCATTTTAATTTTTATTCAGTATAATTTTAAATTTTTATTTTAATTATTTATCACTTTATTTTTATAGAAATATTAATTACAAAATAAATTATTAGTGAGATAGCTCTAATTTAAATGAGACTGGTATACCCAAAATAAAAAAGAATAAATCTCAATATTATCTTTTTCATTATAATTTTAAATATTCATTTTAATTATTTATTTGTTTATTTTTATATAAATATTAATTAAAAAATAAATTATGAGTTAGACAAATATAATTTATATAAATTAATTTTCATCAAAAAAATATGGATAAAATTTTTAAAAGAAAAAAAATTTTTAAAACAACATATTATTATATAGTAATATATTTTGATTTCTTCTGAATCGTTTTAGGTTATTTTATTATATTTTAATTGATATCTATCTTATTAATAATAGATTATTAATTTATTTTTTGATCATTTTTAGAATATTTATTAATAATATTGTTTATATTGAATTTATATGATATATAAATATAATGATTATCATAACTAAATATTGAATTCACTTTTGAAAAAAATTTTAAAATTATATTATTTACAAAGGTTATAAACTTTGAAAATATCAAAAAATAATAAAAATAAATGTTTTGTTATTTTAATTTTTAAATAAAATCTATAAACCACTAAATGCATACACAATAAAATCAGTAAACTCCTAAGTCCCGTAATGCATAAATACATAAACCATTTAACTGTTATATAGTACTTAATAATTAAGAAATCTAATTTTTATTTCAATTTATTATTATTTTAAATATTCAATTTAATTAATTATAAGTTAATTTTATAGAAATATTTATTACAAAATAAATTATGAGTACGACAAATATAATTTAAATAATATATTTTTAATCAAAATATATATATACGCTTATAAAAGAAGTAAAATTTTAAAAATTAAAATTTATTATCCAGTAATATTTTTTACTTTAATTTTGAATCTATTTGGGTTTTGTAAATATTTTTTAATTAATATCAATCTTATTAATAATAGTTTTTTAATTTAATTTTTTATCATTATTATAATATCTATCCTTAAAATTATTTATATTGAATTTATATGATATATAATTCGTATGATTAATATAATTATACATAGTATTCACATTAAAAAATTTTCAAATATTATTATATTTTCAAATGTTATAACCTATGAAAATGACAAAAAATTACAAATCTTTTTTATTATTTTATTGTTTTAATAAAACCTATAAACTACTAAATACCTAAAACATAAATCACTAAAGTCATAAACAACAAAACCTCTAAATACTTATAATATTAAATTAGTATACATTAATATTAATTTATAAATCTCATTTTAATTTTTATTCAGTCTAATTTTAAATTTTAATTTTAATTATTTATTAGTTTAATTTTACAAAAATATTAATTACAAAATAAATTATTAGTGAGACAGATCTAATTTAAATTACACTGGTATACCCAAACAATAAAGATTTAATCTCAATATTATTTTTTTCATTATAATTGTAAAAATTCATTTTAATTATTTATTTGTTTATTTTTAAATAAATATTAATTTAAAATAAATTATGAGTTACACAAATATACTTTATATAAATTAAGTTTCATCAAAAAAATATGGATAAACTTTTTAAAAGAAAAAAAATTTTCAAAACAACAAATTATTAAATAGTAATATATTTTGATTTCTTCTGAATCACCTTAGGATTTTTTTTATATTTTAATTGATATCTATCTTATTTATAATAGATTATAAATTTATTTTTTGATCAGTATTAGAATATTTACCAATAAAATTGCTTATATTGAATTTATATGATATATAAATATAATGACTATTATAACTAAATATTGAATTCACTTTTGAAAAAAATTTTAAAATTATTATATTTTCAAAGCTTATAATCATTGAAAATATCAAAAAATAATAAAAATAAATGTTTTGTTATTTTATTTTTTTAAAAAAACCTATAAAACACTTAATGCATACACAATTAAATCAGTAAACACCTAAACCCCATAATACCTAAATACATAAACCATTAAACTGATATATAATACATAATAATTAATAAATCTAATTTTAATTTCTATTTATTATAGTTTTAAATATTCATTTTAATTTTTTATTAGTTTATTTTTATACAAATTTTTATTATAAAATAAATTATGAGTGCGACAAATATAATTTAAATATATTTTTTTTAATTAGAAAATATATATATGCTTATAAAAGAAGTACAAATGTAAAAATTAAAAATTATGATCAAGTAATATATTTTACTTTAATTTTGAATCAATTTAGGTTCTGTAAATATATTTTAATTAATATCTATCTTATTATTAGTAGTTTATTAATTTAATTTTTGATCATTATTAAAATATCTATCAATAAAATTGTTTATTTTGAATTTATATGATATATAATTATTAAAATTATTATAACTAAATATTGTATTCACATTTCAAAAAATTGTAAATATTATTATATTTTCATAGGTTATAACCTATGAAAATGACAAAAAATTAAAAATTTTTTTTCGTTATTTTATTATTTAAATAAAACCTATAAACCACTAAATGCTTAAAAACATAAATCGCTAATCTCCTAAACGACAAAACTTCTAAATACTTAAAATATTACATTGGTGTACTTTAAAAATAAATCATAAATCTCATTCTAATTTTTATTAAGTATAATTAAAATTTGTATTTTAATTATTTATCAATTTATTTTTATTGAAATATTAATTACAAAATAAATTATTAGTGAGACAGATCTAATTTAAATTAGACTGGTATACCCAAAATAATAATGAATAAATCTCAATATTATCTTTTTCATTATAATTATAAATATTCATTTTAAATATTTATTTGTTTATTTTTATATAAATAATAATTAAAAAATAAAGTATGAGTTAGACATATATAAATTATATAAATCTTTTTAATCAAAAAAAAATATAGGCTTATAAAAGAAGTAAAAATTCAAAAATTAAAAATTATTATTCATTAATATATTTTACTTTAATTTTGAATCAATTTGGGTTTTGTAAATAATTTTTAATTAATATCTATCTTATTATTAGTAGTTTATTAATTTAATTTTTGATCATTATTATAATATCTATCAATAAAATTATTTATATTGAATTTATATTATATATAATTATTAAGATTATTATAACTAAATATTGTATTAACATTTCAAAAAATATTAAATATTATTATATTTTCAAAGGTTATACCCTATGAAAATGACAAAAAATTTCAAAATTTTCTTTTGTTTTTTTATTGTTTAAATAAAACCTATAAAATACTAAATACCTAAACACATAAATCGCTAAACTTCTAAACAACAAAACTTCTAAATACTGAAACTATTAAATTGGTATACATTAATAATAAATCAAAAATCTCATTTTAATTTTTATTAAGTATAATTTTAAATTTTTATTTTAATTATTTATCAGTTTATTTTTATAGAAATATTAAATACAAAATAAATTATTAGTGAGACAAATCTATTTTAAATAATTTATTTTTTGTCATAAAAAATATATATGCTCAAAAAAAACACGCAAAATTTTAAAAACAAAAATTTATTATTTTGTAATATAATTTATTTTTATTTTGGATCATTTTAGTTTTTGCAATTATATTTTAATTTATATCATTCTTATTAATAATAATTTATTAATTTTTTATTGATCATTATTATAATATCTATCAATAAAATTAATTATATTGAGTTTACATTATATATAATTATTAAGAATATTATAATTAAATATTATATTAACATTTAAAAAAAATTAAAAATTATTATATTTTCAAAGGTTATAAGCTTCAAAAATTAAAAAAAAAATCAAAAAGTTTAATTTTTTATTTTTTCATTCTTTAAATATAAACTATAAATCACTAAAGTCCTAAACACTTAAATCACTAACCCCCAAAACACCTAAATACTTAAACCATTAAAGTAGTCTATCCTGTTATATATTAAAAATAAATTATGTGGAAGACAAATATAATTTAAATTATTTACTTATAATAACAAAAAATATAAACTTATAAAAAGTAGCAAAACATCAAAAAAATTATTATTTAGTATTATATTTTACTTTGATTTTGAATAAATTTATGTTTTGCAAATATATTTTAAAAAATATCTATCTTATTAATAATAGTTTATTAATTTATTTTTTAATCATTAATATAATATCTATCAATATAATTGTTTATATTGAATTAACATGATATATAATTATTAAGATTATCATAACTAAATAAAGTATTCACATATAAAAAAAATTAAAAAATTGTTATATTTTGAAAGGTTATAACCTTCAAAATGAGAAAAAATAACAAAAATAAATTTTTCTTTATATCATTGTTTATAAAAAACTTATAAACCATTAAATGCCTAAATATATAAATCTCTAAACTCCTAAACCCCATAGCCACTAAATACCTAAACCTTTAAACTCGTAAACCTTAAATATAATTTAAATAATTTATAGAAATATTAATTACAAAATAAATTATGAGTGACAAATATAATTTAAATAATATATTTTTATCAAAAAAAAATATAAGCTTATAAAATGATGCAAAAACTAAAAAAAATTATTATTTACTAATAAATTTTACTTTGATTTTGAATCATTTTAGGTTTTTTAATTATATTTTAATTTATATCTATCATAATAATACTAATTTATTAATTTATTTTTTGATAATTGATATAATATTTATCAATAAAAGTGTTTATATTTATTTTATAATATATATAGTTATAAAGATTATTATTACTAAATATTGTATTCACATTTTTAAAAAATTTTAAATTATTATATTTTCAAATGTTATGACATTTGAAAATTTGAAAATATATCAAAAATACATTTTTTGTTATTACATTATTTAAATAAAAGCTATAAACCATTAAATGCCTAAATACTTAAATCAATAACTACTAAAAATCGAAAACTCTAAATAGATAAATTTTTTAAACAGGTATATCCTAAATAATAAATAATAAATCTCATTTTTATTTTTTTCATAATAATTTTAAATATTCATTTTAATTATTTATTTGTTTATTTTTATATAAATATTAATTACAAAATAAATTATAAATTGGAAAAATATAATTTATATAAATTATTTTCAAACAAAAAAATATAGATAAACTTATTAAAAGAAAAAAAAATTAAAAACAAAAAATTATTATATAGTAATATATTTTACTCTGTTTCTGAATCATTTTAGATTTTGTAATTATATTTTAATGGATATCTAACTTAATAATAATAGATTATTAATTTATTTTTTGATCATTATTAGAATATTTATCAATAAAAATATTTATATTTTAATGTATATGATATATAAATATAATAATTATTATAACTAAATATTGTATTCACTTTTGATAAAAATTTGAAAATTATTATATTTTTAAAGATTATAACCTTTGAACATGTGATAAAACAAAAGAATATTTTTTTTATTATTTCATTGTTTAAATAAAACTTATAAATCACTAAACGCCTAAACACTTAAAACACTAAACTGCAAAATATCGATACCCCTATATAGATAATCTTTTAAACGGGTATCCCCTAACTTGTCAACATTGTTTAAATAAAACTCAAATTGGGCCAATTTTGTTTTGTCAAATAGGCTGAATACCGCAAATGAGTTCAATTAACTTGTCAAAAGCTTTGATGTGCAGAAAAGGATAGAACTGTTAAATAGAACAGGACCAAGTTGTGTGCTTAATTTGGTTCTTTATTTTTTCACAAGTTGGCTTTGTTCAGCCGAGTGAAAGATAACCATAATTGCAATACAACATTTTTAAATAATTTCTTATGATATTAAAGAATAGCTAAAGATGACCACAAACATTGGTAACAGTAATTATTACTTAAGTAATTGCTAAAATTAGGCAGCTTAATATAACAAAAAAAATACAACTAATAACAACCATGATAATAATCATTTCAAAGGTCCATCCTGGAACAGCAACGAAAATCCAAACCCAATTAATTATCTCTTCTACAACTCCTCCCTTTTCTTCCTCCACTGTAGACAGATAACCAAAGATGAAAACGTGTTAATCATGTAGACATAAATATCAAAGATGAAAGTGTAATAAAAAAACAAAATATTACCTTATAAAATTTAATACACCCATTCCAAATTTAGTTGGCCAACTATAGTTGAAAGAATATTTGGATGTTGTGACCCCTCTGAAAATTGTAATTGAACCATATTTTTATTAAATTGAATGAATAAAATAAGTAAAAGTGAAATTAAAATTTACTAGATTTGTATACTAACCTGATTCATTATCATCAAGGTCTTGAACTAATTCTTCAATTTCAATAGGTTTGTTTGAGCTTCTCAACCAATCTTTTAGACATATGAGTACTTCAGTTATAATAGATGATAAAGAACTCCTAAATTTATCTAAAGTTCTCCCCCCAGTACTAAATGTAGATTCGTAGGCCACAGTAGATGCTTGGATAGCAAATACATCCCTTGCTTCATTTGCCAAAGAAGGATACCTAATCTAATTTACCTTCCACTAATTTAGAAGATCAAAATCAATTCTATTTTTTTCAAGTTTATCTTCCAAGTACCTATCCGACTCTTCCAAAGCTGCATCTTCTTGTTCTTTCTCCAATTCAACAAAAAAATCATCAACGTAAGTATCACTACCATTAAAGGAATCATCATTTTTCTTCAACACAGTAGAAGAGAAATCATCTTCTTTTGATTCATCTTCATTTAAATCTTTATAATCATCTATCATCTCATTTAAAGCATTTATAACCTTTTTCACCAAATTTTTAGCCAATTCCTCTCAATAATGCTAAGTGTACTTAACCTTGCTATATTTGAGCTTAGATATAGGATCCAACACTACTGCTATAAAAAAGCATAATATTTGTTGACTGAAGAGAACCCCAATATTTGTTGAATTTATGCCTCATTTTCATACCCATTTCAGACACCATTGTATCACTACTATTTTTACAAAGCTCAATTTTTTTCAAAATTCGAATAATCTCAGGAAAATAAACACTAGAGGTAGAATATTATGAGCAATAAATTTACAAGTTACCTCATAAAAAGTGTTCAATAAATGAGCCAAAATTTTGGCGTTTGTTCAGTCTCTCTCAGTTGGAACGTTTGAACCAAACTCCTTCAAAAACCTTTTATCTTTGTCCTCCAACTTATCAAATTTTTTTTGATATTTTATATCAGTTTGTAGCATCAAATATGTTGAATTCCATCTTGTAGGACAATCTATTTGCAATTAAGATCCATATGTCAAGTTTGCTTCTTCAACACATAACTTAAACATATCAAATCTTTTAGGAATGTTCATCACATATTTCATCACACCTCTAATTTTTTGAATAGCACCCTTAACTAATGCAATGCCATCTCTGACAATTATGTTTAGGATATGAGCACAACATCTCATATGAAAATGCTCGCCTCTCAAAGGTACAACACTTTTCTTCACAAGCCTTTTTTCATTTGTTCAACTACAACATCATTATTTGATGTATTGTCAATAGTAATGCACATCAACTTTCTCAAATCTCATTCATTCATTCAAAACTCAATAGCATTTCTAATATTAACACCAGAATGACTTTTAATTACACAAAAGTTCAAAAGCCTTTTATGCATATTCCATTGAGAATCAATGAAATGAACAGTCAAACATATATAAGACAAATTTTGAATACTAGTCCAAGTGTCGGTAGTCAATCAAACTCTACAATAATGAGATGAAATGCTATCAAATAATTTCTTCTTTTCCATCACAAACAAAGAAAATTAATCCCTCAACATAAAGTGCCTAGATGGAATTTTAAATTGACGCACACTAACTTCACAAAACTCCTTAAACTCATCCCTCTCAACAAAACAAAAAGGCAATTCATCTTTTATGATCATTTTCACCAAAGCCTACCTAACTAGTTATTGATAAAATTGCCAACAAGTTAATTTGTTATCCTCTGAACTAGTACCTTTAGTGAAACTCAATAAAGATTGTGACTTGTGTTTACCTTTGTGAGCTTCTATTAATTCTTTTTTTGTGTGAAAATTTCTTACAAGTCTTTATCAAGTATTTCAATAATCCTGAAGAACCTTGATCACTTTTTGCCAATTATTTTTTCGTACACCATATTCAAGCTGCCCTACCAGTTTTATTTCCCTCTAAATCAACTAATATCTCATAAGTTTCCCAAACAGCAGACTTATACTTTTATGAGCTTGAGGTTCAGATGTACCTTGACTTTCTTTTACAATTAGAATTGAAAAACCTACCGTAACTATAGGAGGATTCGTGAAAGGATGATGATTGGATTTACCAGTACTTTGATCATTTGAGATGTGATCATCTTCAATTTATTCTATTTTTTGTTTGCCGCTAGATTATGCCATTTGCATTGCCATTAATTAATATGATATGTTAAGCATAAATACATATAAATATTTCAAACAAGCAAGCTCTACAAAACTTACTGTAACACATTAAACCCACCAATTCGGCCCAACTACAACACCACAACCAATACTGAAAAAAATTGACTGAGACACATAATAATAATAATAATTACTGACTCAATTCTCATCAGAAAAACAAACCAAAAGACTGGTGGCATCTGAGACACGGTTGAGGCAACGAGTAGTGCGACGGACAAGGGCTAGACCTAACTGAACACGGCTGGAACAGAGTGAGGTGGCCTGGAACTCGTCAGAACAGCAATAGGTGCGTCTGTATTGGATGGGCAATAGCAGAATTGGTAGCATCTTCATGTTATATATATATATTCTTAGTTGTAGTATCGGTTTTTTAGGATGTGATGGTTCTCGGAAAGGATATTACTTAAGATCCGGAACTGTCCCAAAAGAAAAAATATGTGATAGAACGGGAAGGGAAAAGTCAAAGTCAATGGATTTTTTTCAGTCCCGATACTTTCGGGACAAGACTTCAGGTCGGGTTGCGAATCTCCGAGTCCCGTGAGCAGCCCTACTAAATGCATATAAAGTTAAATTAGTAAATTCCTAAACCCCGTAATGCCTAAATACATAAACTATTAAACCGCTAAATATTACTTAATAATTAATAAATCTATTTTTATTGCTATTTATTATATTTTTAAATATTCATTTTAATTATTTATTAGTGTGATTATTTAAAAATATTTATTACAAAATAAATTATGAGTGAGACAAATATAATTTATATAATATATTATTTATCTAATAAAAATATATGCTTATAAAAGAAGTATAAATTTAAAAATTAAAATTATTATCAAGTAATATATTTTACTTTAATTTTGAATCAATTTGGTTTTTGTAAATATTTTTTAATTAATATCTATCTTAATATTAATAGTTTATAAATTTAATTTTTGATCATTATTATAATATCTATTAATAAAATTATTTATATTAAATTTATATGATGTATAATTATTAATATTATTATAACAAAATATTCTATTAAAATTTAAAAAAATTTTAAATATTATTATATTTTCAAATGTGATAGATAACCTATGAAAATGATAAAAAATTATAGAAATTTTTTTTGTTATTTTATTTTTTTAAATAAAACCAGAAAACCACTAAAAGCCTAAAAACATAAATCGCTAATCCCTGTTGACAAAACCTATAAATAATTAAATCATTAAACTGGTATACATTAATAATAAAAAATTAATCTCATTTTAATTTTTATTCAGTATAATTTTAAATTTTTATTTTAATTATTTATCAATTTATTTTATAGAAATATTAATTGCAAAATAAATTATTAGTGAGACAGATCTAATCTAAATTAAACCGGCATCCCTAAATAATAAATAATAAATCTCATTTTTTTTCATTATAATTTTAAATATTTATTTTAATTATTTATTTGTTTATTTATATATAAATATTAATTACAAAATAAATTTAGTTAGACAAATATAATTTATATAAATTATATTTCATCAAAAAATTATTGATAAACTTTTTAAAAGAAAAAAAAATTCAAAACAAAAAATTATTATATAGTAATATATTTTGCTTTTCTTCTAAATCATTTTAGGTTTTGTAATTATATTTTAATTGATATATTTCTTATTAATAATAGATTATTAATTTATTTTTTGATCATTATTAGAATATTTATCAATAAAATTTTATATATTGAATTTATATGATATATAAATTTAATGATTATTATAACTAAATATTGTATTCACATTTAAAAAAATTTAAAAATTATTATATTTTCAAAGGTTATAACCTTTGAAAATATCAAAAAATAATAAAAATAAAATTTTTATTATTTTATTTTTTTAATAAAACCTATAAACCACTAAATGCATACACAATTAAATCAGTAAACTCCTAAACCTCATAATTCCTAAATACATAAACCATTAAACTGCTATATACTACTTAATAATTAATAAATCTAATTTTTATTTCTATTTATTATAATTTTTAATATTTGTTTTAATTATTTATTAGTTCATTTTTATAAAAATATTTATTACAAATTAAATTATTAGAGCCACATATATATTTTAATTAATTTATTTTTAATCAAAAAAATATTTGTTTTTAAAGAAGTAAAAATTTAAAAATAAAAAATTTTTTATCTAGTAATATATTTTACTTTATTTTGAATCAAATTGGGTTTTGTAAATATTTTTTAATTAATATAAATCTTTTTATTAATATTTTATTAATTTAAATTTGATCATTATTATATTATCTATCAATAAAATTGTTTATATTTAATTTATATGATATATAATTATTAATATTATTATAACTAAATATTGTATTCACATTTCAAAAAATTTTATATATTATTATATTTTCAAAGGTTATACAATATGATAATTAGAAAAAAATACAAATTTTTTTTTATTTTATTGTTTAAATATAACTCATAAATCACTAAATACCTAAAAATATAAATTGCTTAACTCCTAAATGACAAAACCTTTAAATACTTAAACTATTAAAAAGGTGTACATTAATAAAAAATCATAAATCTCAATTTAATTTTTATTATGTATAATTTTAAATTTTTTTTTAATTACTTATCAGTTTATTTTTATAGAAATATTAATTACAAAATAAAGTATTAGTGAGACATATCTATTTTAAATAATTTATTTTTCATTAAAAAAAATATACACCTGATAAAAAGAGGCAAAATTTTTAAAACAAAACTTTATTATTTAGTAATATATTTTATTTTTATTTTGAATCATTTTATATTTTGCAATTATATTTTAATTTATATCATTCTTTTTAAGAATAGTTTGTTAATTTTTTATTGATCATTATTGTTGGGTAATTGCACTTCCACTGGTAGTGAGATTAAGAAACAGAGAACAATAGAAACACAGAAACAAGCAATATATATATCCCAATCCAACAGCATCCACGACAGAATCAAAAAATGAGAATTCAACATAGGAAATAAAGTGGTTCGCTAGTCGCTCAGTACGACTAGCTACCTCCACCAAAAAATGCTTATTCGTTACAGATTAAAACCAAAAACAGAACATCTTACAGTATGCAGCATGCAGCAGTCACGAAAGCATGCAGAGAGTGGAGAGGGATGATGAATAGTTCAAACGGGTCAAAAACAGCCACCCAAAAAATAAATACAAATCATTTTATATGAAAAATAAAACATCTGGTTCATTTAACTGAAGCGGGTCGGATCATGGAACGGATTATTAAGTAAAAACAAATTACATATATAGCAATTATTATAATATTTATTAATAAAATTATTTATATTGAGTTTACAATATATATAATTACTAAGATTATTATTACTGAATATTATATTCACATTTAAATAAAATTAAAAATTATTATAATTTCAAAGTTTATAACCTTCAAAAATTAAAAAAAAAATCAAAAAATTAAATTTTTTATTTTTTCATTCTTTAAATAAAAACTATAAATCACTAAAGGCCTAAATACTTAAATCACTAAACCTCTAAACACCTAAATACTTATACCATTAAACTTGTATATCCTGAATAATAAATAATAAATCTCTATTTTTTTGTATTCATTATAGTTTTAAATATTCATTTTAATTATTTATTCATTTATTTTTATAGAATTATAAATTAAAAATAAATTATGAGAACGACAAATATAATTTAAATAATTTACTTTTAATAAAAAAATATAAACTTATAAAAAGAAGCAAAACATCAAATAAATTATTATTTAGTAATATATTTTAATTTGATTTTGAATAAATTTACGTTTTGCAAATATATTTTAAATAAAATCTTTCTTATTAATAATAGTTTATTAATTTATTTTTTGATCTTTAATATAATATCTATCAATATAATTGTTTATGTTGAATTTACATGATATATAATTATTAAGATGATCATAACTAAATATAGTATTCACATATAAAAAAAAATTAAAAATTGTTATATTTTCAAAGGTTATAAACTTAAAAAATTATAAAAAATAACAAAAATAAATTTTTTCATATCATTATTTAAATAAAACTTATAAACCATTAAATGCCTAAACACGTAAATCTATAAACTCCTAAATCCCGAAGCCTCTAAATACATAAACCTTTAAACTCATAAAACTTAAATTTAATTTAAATAATATATTGAAATATTACTTACAAAATAAATTATGAGTGATACAAATATAATTTAAATAATTTATTTTTCATCAAAAAGATATAAGCTTATAAAAAGAAGTAAAAACTAAAAAACAAAAATTATTATTTAGTAATAAATTTTACGTTGTTTTTGAATCATTTTAGGTTTTTTAATTATATTTTAATTTATATCTATCATATTAATAATTGCATATTAATTTATTTTTTGATAATTGATATCATATTTTATCAATAAAATTATATATTTTCAAAGGTTAAATTATATAATTAATAAACCTTTGAATATTATTAATAAATTGTATATTTAGTATATAAATTGAAATATTAATAATTTTACATTGTATATTTCCAAAGGTCATATTAATAACTTGTAATAAATTTAAATAATTGATATCATATTAATAATTGTATATTTAGTTTATATTATATATAATTAATATGAATATTATTACTAAATATTTTATTTACATTTTTAAAAAAATTTAAAATTATTATATTTTCAAAGGTTATAACCTTTGAAAATGTGAAAAATTATCAAAAATATTTTTATTGTTATTTCATTATTTAAATAAAACCTATAATCCAATAAATGCCTAAAAATTAAATCGGTTAACTCCTAAACGATAAAACCTCTAAATACTTAAACCATTAAACTGGTAAAAATTAATAATAATTCATAAATCTCATTTTAATTTTTATTCAGTATAATTTTAAATTTTTATATTAATTATTTAGCAGTTTATTTTTATAGAAATATTAATTACAAAATAAATTATTAATTAGATAGATCTAATTTAAATTAAAATAGTATCCCTAAATAATAAATAATAAATCTCATTTTTTTTCATTATAATTTTAAATATTTATTTTAATTAATTATTTGTTTATTTATAAACAAAAATTAATTACAAAATAAATTGAGCTAGTCAAAAATAATTTATATAAATTATTTTTCATCAAAGAATTATAGATAAACTTTTTAAAAGAAAAAAAAAATTCAAAAGAAAAAATTATTATATAGTAATATATTTTGCTTTGCCTCTGAATCATTTTAGCTTTTGTAATTATATTTTAATTGATATCTATATTATTAATAATAGATTATTAATTTATTTTTTGATCATTATTAGAATATTTATCAATAAAATTGTTTATATTGAATTTACATGATATATAATTATAAAGATTATTATAACTAAATATTATATTTCATTTGAAAATAATTTAAAAATTATTATATTTTTAAAGGTTATCATCTTTGAAAATGAGAAAAAATCACAAAAATAAATTTTTTATTATTTTATTGTTTATATAAAACCTATAAACTAATAAATGCCTAAATGCTTAAATCATTAAATGCTTAAACACCAAAACCCTTAAATACATAAACAATTAAACAATATTTAAAGGTTTAAGTATTTATAAATAATATATAAATATCTATCAATAAATAATAATTTATTAATTTATTTTTTGATCATTATTATATTTATATTTATATTTAGTTTATTAATATCTATCAATAAAATTGTTTATTTTTAATTTAAATGATATATAATTATTAAGTTTATTATACTAAATATTGTATTCATATTTGAAAAAAATTTAAAAATTATTATATTTATAAAGGTTATAACCTTTATAAATATAAATATAAATATAATAACCATCAAAATTGATAAAAAATTTGAAAAATAATTTTTTTATTATTTCATTATTTAAATAAAACATATAAACTACTAAATGCCTAAACACATAAATCACTAAACTCCTAAACTACTAAATACTTAAACAATTAAACTAGTATACCATAAATAATTAATCATAAATCTCATTTTTATTTGTATTCATTATAATTTTAATATTCATTTTAATTATTTATTAGTTTATTTTTATAGAAATATTAATTGCAAAATAAAATTATGAATGAAGCAAATATAATTTAAATAATTTATCTTCATCAAAAAAATTTATAAACTTATAAAAAGAATAAAAAATTTTAAAATAAAAAATTATTATTTATTATTATATTTTACTTTGATTTTGAATCATTTTAGGTTTTGCAAATATATTTTAATTAATATCTATCTTATTAATAATAGTTTATTAATCTATTTTATGATCAGTAATATAATATCGATCAATAAAATTATTTATATTGAATTTACATGATATTTAATTTTTATGATTATTATAATTAAATAATGTATTAACATTTGAAAAAAAATTAATAATTATAATATTTTAAATGGTTATAACCTTGAAAATTAGAAAATATCATAAAAAATTTTTTTTGTTATTTAATTATTTAAATAAAACCTATAACCCACAAAATACCTAAATACTTAAATTACTACACTCATTAACCCTAATACTGCTGCACCACACACACATAGCGACTGACCACGGTACACACGTGCATAGAATCTTGTCCATTTTGGTGTAGCATTTAGAGGGGCCAGCAAGTCTTGGAAGCAGCCAAAAGTATGGGCCACCAGCTAGTAGAGGGCCCTGCTAGTAAGCCGGGATGATAACATTCAGACAACTATCGAGACCGAGAAAAGTTTTCGGGAGTAAACCCAGGAGTAGCTAGGAGTGGGTCCCACTATACCTATCAGGTAGCATATAGGGCCACACAACCGTCGCCCAATAGGAGTAGTGGGTAATCTGGGATTAATTGAAGAGCCGGAAAAATCAAAAGCAACACCAAGCAGGGCTAGTAAGCAATGGAGTCCAGACCAGCCACACGGGAGTGAAAGATTCAAACTTGTAGTTTAAGTTTGTAGTCTTATTTGTATTTTGGACTTTCTATGCACCATTTAGTTGTAGAGACAGATCATGACATACTCACACACATAATCTTGTCTGTTCTCTATGTAGCATGAAATGAGGGCAACTGGACCCATGAGTATCTCTAAGTGGGGCCGACTAATGCATTTTGTAAATACACATTAGGCGATGCTACACTCCTGGGAGTAGCAGACCCATCTTTATAGCATTTTGTAATATTACTTGTATTCTAGCTTGGTTGTACGCGTAGATAATTAGACTATGTGATGGACCTCATCACACATGCACACCGATGCAAGCATAGTTTTTGATATTTTGTCGGTGCAACATATAGCCACTTCTTGGAGCTCGAGTAGGAAGCATTCTAACCCAAGATATACTCATTTTAGGATCATTGGAGCAAAAGAATGTGGAATTCAAAGGTGAGAATGAATTGACAAAGTGCCGTAGATATGGACTTGTGGATTTATGGGTATTCAGTTTTACATGTATTCCATTGCATAGCAATGACATAGGCAAATGCTTGATGCTGCATATCACACACATGCACAATCTTATATTTGCATAGTTTTAATATGGCGCACCATCCAGGTTCCTCCAAAATGCTTGGAAAAATCCGAATGGAAAGGACGCAGTGATTTAATAATGACACAGTGCCAACTCTGAAGTCCAGGAATGCCAGGTGATTTTAGTATTATATGTACGCTTGGAATTATTAGGCATTATGTTTTTTTTTTGTATTTTATGCATAGAATCATTAAGGTGCATAGGATTTGGTGGGCTGGCCTAAATTAGTCAGATTTTTAGTCTCTTGTAAGTTGTTTGCCTAAATGATAAATAAAGTGTGTATTTTCCAAAAATAAAACAAAAAAAAATCATAAACCCTAAACTTTATATCATAAACCTTGAACCATAAACTATAAACCTAACTCATAAACGTTAAATCCTAAATCTCATGTTTTAAACTTTTATAATCAAATGACTAAATGTTAAATTAAAATTGAAATTCACAACTTTTATCAATCTCACAGATTTATCTTTTTGTACATGTAACACAAAGTCATGACTCAATGGGTGAGTTATGGATTAAGTGTCTTTCTTGCTTTAGATTATTGTAGCATTAGCAATGGTCATGATTGTATATTTTGTCTCTAGATCACAAAATCATATCGATGAGAATATGACATAACTTGTGTCTCTCTGTTGAACATATTGTTATGGCACTAAGAATGATCATGAATACATATTTAATCATTATAATACTGGGTCATAGAATTAGATATGTCCATAGCTTGTGCATTTTATCTTTATATTGCAAAGTCATTGCACTAAGAATGATTGTAACTTTGGACATTCCTCAAGAGCAAAAGTCATGAGCATAGAAATAGTCAAAGCACGAGTACTACTCTTTAAAACTTTCTATAGCTAAAATCTTGGGATTAGAAATATCACTATGGCTTTTTCCTTTGATTTGTGACCTCAAGTGTCAATATGCAATACTAATATTTTGAGCAATGATTAAAACCTTTTATACATTTGAATATGATTCATTTACACCTTTTTGGGTATTGTGAGCTTGTATACATAACTCATTTAATATAAAAAGAAAGAAATGATTTTTTTCATATCCATTAGGATTTAAAAAAAGGCTTAGACATACCAATAAAATAAATTTTTTGATTCTTGATTGAAATAGAGCCCATACTTCTTTACCTGTTCAAACAACCATGGGGCTAGTTTGTTCTAATAGGCTACAAGGTGGTTATTTTATTAGAGGTGAAGTACGTTTAACAAAAATTGCCTTGAGTGTGTGCATGAGATATATTTTAGAATAAATTACAATAATCAATATAAATAGCATCATTAACAACTAGCTATTTAAACACATAATGGTACAACTTTGGTTTAGTCTGTTAGCATACATGAGTCAAATTATCTTTGATAGCCTGGTGATTCAACATCAAATATGATGAGACATAATAGAGATAAAGTAAAAGCTCCTATTATTTTGGTTAGAGCTTTAGCAATCATTCTAGAGATGAGAGAGGAACAAAATAAATTAATTTAATTATTCAGTATAATTTTAATTTTTATTTTAATTATTTATCAGTTTATATTTATAGAAAAATTAATTACGAAATAAATTATTAGTGAGATATATCTAATTTAAATTAAACTGGTATATCCTAAATAATAAAGAATAAATCTCATTTTTTTTTATTTTAAATATAAATATTCAAATTTAATTATTTTTTTTGTTTATTTTTATATAAATATTAATTACAAAATAAATTATGAGTTACACAAATATAATTTATATAAATTATTTTTAATCAAAATAATATAGATAAACTTTTTAAAATAAAAAAAAATTCAAAACAAAAAATTATTATATAGTAATATATTTTGATTTGCTTCTGTATCATTTTAGCTTTTGTAAATATATTTTAATTGATATCTATCTTATTAATAATAGATTATTAAGTTATTTTTTCATCATTATTAGAATATTTATCTATAAAAATGTTTATATTGAATTTATATGATATATAAATATAATGATTATTATAACAAAATATTGTATTCACTTTTGAAAAAAATTTTAAAATTATTATATTTTCAAAGGTTATAACCTTTGAAAATGTGAAAAAAAAAATAAATTTTTTGTTATTTCATTTTTTAAATAAAACCTATAGATCATTAAATCATTACTTACTTAAATCAGTAAGCTCATAAATCCCGAATCCCCTAAATACATAAACCTTTTAACATTTATATACTATTGATTAAATAATAAATCTCATTTTTATTTCTATTTATTATAATTTTAAATATTAATTTTAATTATTTATAGATTAAATTTTTAGAAAAATTAATTACGAAATAAATTTCTAGTGAGACATATATTATTTAAATAATTTATTTTAATAAAAAAAATATAAGCTTATAAAAAGAAGACAAATTTTAAAAATTAAATATTATTATTAAGTAATATATTTTGATTTGATTTTAAATCATTTTGTGTTATGTAAATATATTTTAATTAATATTTAAATTATTAATAATAGTTTATTAATTTAATTTTTGATCATTATTATAATATCTATTATTAAAATTATTTATATTGAATTTATATGATATATAATTAGCAAGATTAATATAATTATACATGGTATTCACATTTGAAAAAATTTTAAAAATTATTTTATTTTCAAAGGTTATAACCTTTGAAAATCAGAAAAAATCAAATATAGAATTTTAAATTCTTATTATATAAATAAAACCTATAAACCACTAAATAATCAAATGATTAAACCAATATACCATATATAATAAATCATAAATCTCGTTTTAATTTGTATTCATTATAATTTTAAATATTCATTATAATTATTAATTAGTTTATTTTTCATAGAAATATCAATCACAAAATAAATAATTAGTGAGACAAATATAATTTTAATAATTTATTTTTAATCAAAAAAACATAAGCTTATATAAAGAAGTTAAAATTTAAAAACAAAAAATTATTATTTAGTAATATATTTTACTTAGATTTTGAATCGTTATATATAGGTTTCGCAATTATATTTTAATTGCCATCAATCTTAGTAATAATAGTTTATTAATTTATTATTTGATGATTTTTATAATATCAAACAATAAAATTACTTATATTCAATTAAAATGTCTAATAATTTTTAAGTTATTATAACTAAATATTATATTTACATTTGAAAAAATTTTAAAAATTATTATATTTCCAAAGGTTATAACTTTCAAAAATGATAGAAAATCACAAAAATAATTTTTTATTATTTTATTTTTTAAATAAAACTTATAAACCACTAAGTGACTAAACATTTAAATCTCTTGACTCCTAAACCCCAAAATCCCCTAAATACCTAAACCATTAACCCTATATAACCTAAATAATAAATAATAAATCTAATTTTTATTTGTATTCTTATAATTTTAAATATTCATTTTAATTATTTTTTAGTTTATTTTTATAGAAATATTAATTACAAAATAATTAATGAGTGATACATATATAATTTATATAAATTATTTTTTATGAAAAAAACAATAAGCTAATAAAAATAAAAAAAATTTCAAAAATTTAAAATTTTATTTAGTAATATAATTTACTTTGATTTTAAATTATTTTGGGTTCTGCAAATATATTTTAATTAATATCTATCTTATTAATATTAGTTTATTAATTTATTTTTTGATCATTATTATAATAAATATTCATACATTTTTTTATATTGAATCTGCAACAAATATAATTATTAAGATTATTATAACTAAGTATTGTATCATATTTAAGAACTTTAGAAAAATTATTATATTTTTCAAGGTTATAACCTTTGAAAATCACGAAAATTCATAAAAATAATTTTTTTGTTATTTCATTGATTAAATTAAACCTATAAACACCTAAATGTGCAAACATATAAATCAATAAACTCTTTAACCTCAAAACCACAAAAAACTTAAACCATTACATAGTTATCCCCTAAATAATAAATCATAAATCTCATTTGTATTAGTATTCATTATAATTTTAAATATACATTTTAATTATTTATTCGTTTAATTTTATAGAAATATAAATTAAAAAATAAATTATTAGTGAGACAAATAAAATTTAAATAATTTATTTTTCATCAAAAAATATATAGACTTATAAATGGATACAAAAATTTAAAAATTTAAAATTAATATTTAGTAAAATATTTCACTTTGATTTTGAGTCATTTTAGGTTTTGCAATTATATTTTAAATAATATTTATCTTATTAATAATTGGTTATTACTTTTTTATGATCATTATTATAATAAATATCAATAAAATAGTTTATATTGAATTTATATTTTATATAATTATTATGATTATTATAATTTCATATTGTATTCACTTTTCAATAAATAATTTAAAAATTATTATATTTTCAAAGGTTTAACCTTCAAAAATTAGAAAAAATAACAAAAATATATTTTTTGTTATTTTATTTTTTATATAAAAACTATAAACCACTAAATGACTAAATAATAAAATGACTAAACTCCTAAACCCCTAAGCCCAGAAATACTTAAAACATTAAATTAGTATTGTCTAAATAATAAATAATAAATCTCAGTTTTATTAGTATATATTATAATTTTAAATATTCATTTTAATTATTTTCAGTTTATTTTTATAGAAATATTAATTATAAAATAAATTTTTAGTGCCACATATATAATTTAAAAAATTTATTTTTCATCAAAAAAAAATGGTTATAAAAAGATACACAATTTTAAAAATAAAAATTATTATTTAATAATATATCTTATTTTGATTTTGAATCATTTTAGATTTTACAATTATATTTTAATTTATATCATTCTTATAAATGCAAGTTTATTAATTTATTTATTGATCATTATTATAATATCTATCAATAAAATTATTTATATTGAATTTACATTATATATAATTATTAAGATTATTATAACTAAATATTATATTCACATTTAAAAAAAATTAAAATTATTATATTTTCAAAGGTTACAACCTTCAAAAATTAAATAAAATAAAAAAAATAAATTATTTGTTTTTTCATTCTTTAAATAAAAACTATAAATCACTAAAGGTCTAAATAATTAAATCACTAAACTCCTAAACCACAAAACACCTAAATACTTAAACCATTAAATCGGTATATCCGGAATAATAAATAATAAATCTCAATTTTATTTGTATTCATTATAATTTTAAATATTCATTTTAATTATTTACTAGTTTATTATTATATAATTATAAATTACAAAATAAATTATGATTATGACAAATATAATTTAAATAATTTATTTTTAATAAAAAAAATATTAACTTATAAAAAAAGCAAAATATAAAAAAAATTATTATTCAGTAATATATTTTACTTTGATTTTAATAAATTTAGATTTTGCAAATATTTTTTAAATAATAACTATTTTATTAATAATAGTTTATTAATTTATTTTTTGATCATATTTATAATATCTAGCAATATAATTATTTATATTAAATTTAAATGAATTATAATTATGAAAATTATTATTAATAAATATTATATTTACATTTGAAAAAAATTTAAAAATTATTATATTTTCAAAGGATATAATCTTCAAAAATTAGAAAAAAGAATAAAAATAAATTTTATATTTTATCATTGTTTAAATAAAACTTATAAACCACTAAAAGCCTAAACACTTAAACATCTAAACTCCTAAACACAAAAGCCCCTAAATACTTAAACCTTTAAACTCGTAAACCTTAAATATAATTTAAATAATTTATTAAAATATTAATCACAAAATAAATTATGAGTGATAAAATATAATTAAAATGAATATTTAAAATTATAATGAATACAAATTAAAATGAGATTTATGATTTATTATATATAGTATGCCGGTTTAATGGTTTAATTATTTTGTGGTTTATAGGTTTTATTTATATAATAAAAATTTAAAATTCTATTTTTGATTTTTTCTGATTTTTAAAGGGTATAACCTTTGAAAATAAAATAATTTTTAAAATTTTTTGAAATGTGAATACCATGTATAATTATATCAATTTACTAATTATATATCATATAAATTTAATATAAATAATTTTAATGATAGATATTATAATAATAATCAAAAATTAAATTAATAAACTATTATTAATAATCTAAATATTAATTAAAATATATTTACATAACTCAAAATGATTCAAAATCAAATCAAAATATATTACTAAATGATAATATTTAATTTTTATAATTTTCCTTCTTTTTATAAGCTTATATTTTTTTAAAAAAAATTAATTATTTAAATAATATTTGTCTCACTCGAAATTTATTTTGTAATTAATTTTTCTAAAAAATTAAACTATAAATAATTAAAATGAATATTTAAAATTATAATAAATTGAAATAAAAATGAGATTTATTATTTATTAAGTAGTATATAGCTGTTAAAAGTTTTATGTATTTAGGGGTTTCAGGATTTATGAGCTTACTAATTTAATTAAGCAAGCATTTAATGTTCTATAGGTTTTATTTAAAAAATGAAATAACAATAATTGTTTTTTTCACATTTTCAAAGTTTAACTTTGAAAATATAATAATTTAAAAATTTTTTTAAAAAGTAAATACAATATTTTGTTATAATAATCATTATATTTATATATCATATAAATTCAATATAAACATTTTTATTGATAAATATTCTAATAATGATAAAAAAATAAATTAATAATCTATTATTAATAAGATAGATATCAATTAAAATATATTTACAAAACCTAAAATGATTCAGAAGTAAAGCAAAATATCTTACCATATAATAATTTTTTCTTTTGAGATTTTTTTTTCTTTTAAAAAGTTTATCTATATTATTTTGATCAAAAATAATTTATATAAATTATATTTGTGTAACTCATAATTTATTTTGTAATTAATATTTATATAAAATTAAACAAATAAATAATTAAATTTGAATATTAAAAATTAAAATGGAAAAAAAATGAGATTTATTCTTTATTATATAGGATATACAGATTTAATTAAAATTAGATTAGTCTCAGTAATAATTTATTTTGTAATTAATATTTCTATATAAATAAACAGATAATTAATTAAAATAAAAATTAAAATTATACTGAATAATTAAAATAATTTATTTTGTTCCTATCTCAACTCTAGAATGATTGTTAAAGCTCAAACCAAAATAATAGGAGCTTTTACGTTATATCTATTATGTCTCATCATATTTGATCTTGAATCATTAGGCTATCAAAGGTAATTTGACTCATGTATGCTAATAGACTAAACCAAAGTTGTACCACTGTGTGTTGAAATAGCTAGTTATTAAGAATGCTATTTATATTGATTATTGTAATTTCTTCTAAAATATCTCTCATGCACACACTCAAAGCAATTTTTTTAAAATATAGTTCACTTCTAAAAAAATAACGACCTTGTAGCCTATTAGAACAAACTAGCCCAGGGGTGGTTTGAGCAGGTAAAGAAGTATGGGCTCACTTTCAATCAAGAATCAAAAAATTATTTTATTGGCATGTCCAAGCCTTTTTTTATATCCTCATGGATATGAAAAGTTTCATTTCTTTGTTTTTATATTAAATAAGTTATGTATACAAGCTCACAATACCCAAAAAGGTGTAAATTGGCATGTCTAAGCCTTTTTTTATATCCGCATGGATGTAAAAAGTATCATTTCTCTCTATTTATTTTAAATGAGTTATGTATACAAGCTCACAATACCCAAAAAGGTGTAAATGAATCATATTCAAATGTATAAAAGATTTTAATCATTGCTCAAAATATTAGTCTTGCATATTGACACTTGAGGTCACAAATCAAAGGAAAAAGCCATAGTGATATTTCTAATCCCAAGAATTTTAGCTATAGAAAGTTATAAAGAGTAGTAATCGAGCTTTAACTATATCTAGGGTCATGACTTTTTCCCTTGAGGAATGTCAAAAGTTACTATCATTCCTAGAGCAATGATTTGCAATATAAAGATAAAATGCACAAGCTATGGTCATATCCAATACAGTGACCTAGTATTAAAGTGATTAAATATGTATTCATGATTATTCTTAGTGCCATAACAATATGTTCAACAGAGAGACACAAGTTATGGCATATTCTCATCGATATGATTTTGTGTTCTAGAGACAAAATATACAATTATGACCATTGCTAATGCTACAATAATCTAAAGCAAGAAAGAGACTGAATCCATAACTCACCCCTTGAGTCATGACTTTGTGTTACATATACAAAAAGATAAATCTGTGACATTCCTAAAAGTTGTGAATTTCAATTTAAATTTAACACTTAGTCATTTGATTATAAAAGTGAAAAACATGAGATTTAGGATTTATGGTTTTTGGATTAGGGTTATAGTTTATCGTTTAAAGTTTAGCATTTAAAGTTTAGGGTTTATGGTTTTTTTTGTTTTTTTTTGGAAAATACACACTTTATTTATCATTTAGGCACACAACTTATAAGAGACTAAAAAGTTGACTAATTTAGGCCAGCCCACCAAATCCTATGCAGCTTAATGATTCTATGCATAAAATACATAAGAGAACATAAAGCCTAATTATTCCAAGCATATGAATACAACTAAAATCACCTGGCTTTGTCGGACTTCAGAGTTGGCATTGAGTCATTATGCACACACCGTCCTTCCATTCGAATTTTTCCATGCCTTTTGGAGGAACCTGAATGATGCACCATATTAAAACTATGCAAATATAAGAGATTGCATGTGTGTGACATGCAGCATCAAGCTTTTTACTATGTCATTACTATGCAATGGAATACATGTAAGTCTGAATACCCATAAATACACAAGTCCATATCTACGGCACTTTGTCAATTCATTCTCACCTCTGAATTCCACATTCTTTTGCTCCAATGATCCTTAAAAGAGTATCTCTTGGGTTAGAATGCTTCCTCCTCGAGCTCCAAGAAGTGGCTGTATGTTGCACCGACAAAATATCAAAAAATATGCATGCATCGGTGTGCATGTGTGATGAGGTCCATCTCATAGTCTAATTATCTACGCATACAACCAAGCTAGAATACAAGTAAAATTACAAAATGCTATAAAGATGGGTCTTCTGCTCCTAGGAGTGTAACCTCGCCTAATGTGAATTTACAAAATACTTTAGTGGGCCCCACTTAGAGATACTCATGGGTCCAGTTGCCCTCATTGCATGCTACATAGAGAACATACAAGATTTTGTGTGTGAGTATGTGATGATCTGTCTCTGCAAGTACATGGTCCATACAAAGTCCAAAATACAAATAAGACTACAAACATAAACTACAAGTTTGAATCTTTCGCTCCCGTTTGGTTGGTCTGGACTCCATTGCTTACTGCTCATACTTGGTGATGCTTCGGATTTTCCCGGTCTCCAATTAATCATGGAATACCCGCTACTCCTGGTGGGCAATTGTTGGGTGGCCCTCTATGCTTCCTGATAGGGCTAGTGGGACCCACTCCTATCTACTCTTGGGTTTACTTCCGACCACTTTCCTCGGTCTCGTCAGTTGTCTGAATGTTATCATTCCGACTTGTTAGTGGGGCCCTCTACAAGCTGGTGGCCCATACTTCTAGCTGCTTCCTGGACTTGCTGTCCCCTCTAAATGCTACACCAAAATAGACAAGAATATGTGCACGTGTATACTATGGTCCGTCGCTATGTGTGTTTGGTGCAGTAGTATCAGGGTTTAGGAGTTTAGTAATTTAAGAATTTAGGTATTTTGTTGTTTATAGGTTTTATTTAAATAATTAAATAACAAATAAATTATTTTTATGATTTTTTTTTCTCATTTCAAGGTTATAACCATTGAAAATTTTATAATTTTTAATTTTTTGTCAAGTGTAAATATAATATTTAATTATAATAATCATAAAAATTAAATATCATGTAAATTCAATATAAATAATTTTATTGATCGATATTATAATATTGATAATAAAATAGATTATTAAACTATTATTAATATGATAGATATTAATTAAAATATATTTGCAAAACCTAGAATGATTCAAAAACAAAGTAAAATATCTTACTAAATAATAATTTTTTATTTTTAAAATTTTGATTCTTTTAATAAGCTTATAAATTTTTTTGATTAAGATAAATTATTTAAATTATATTTGTCTCATTCATAATTTTATATTGCAATTAATATTTCCATAAAAATAAACTAATAAATAATTAAAATTAATATTGAAATTATAATGAATACAAATAAAAATGAGATTTATGATTAATTATTTAGGGTATACCAGTTTAATGGTTTAAGTATTTAGAAGTTTAAAAGTTTAGTGATTTAAGTGTTTAGGTATTTAGTAGTTTATATGTTTTATTTAAATAATGAAATAACAAAAAAATTATTTTTCAAATTTTTTATCAATTTTTAAGGTTATAACCTATATAAATATAATAATTTTTAAATTTTTTTTAAAATGTGAATACAATATTTAGTTATAATAAACTTAATTATTATATATCATGTAAATTAAAAATAAATAATTTTATTGATAGATATTAATAAACTAAATATAAATATGAATATAATAATGATCAAAAAATAAATTAATAAACTATTATATATTGATAGATATTTATACATTATTTATAAATACAAAACCTTTAAAGATGGTTTAAAGGTTTAAGTATTTATGGGTTTTGGGGTTTAGGAGTTTAATGATTTAAGCATTTAGGCATTTAGTAGTTTATAGGTTTTATATATACAATAAAATAACAAAAAAATTATTTTTATGATTTTATCTCATTTTCAAAGAGGATAACCTTTGAAAATATAATGATTTTTAAATTAATTTCAAATGTAAATATAATATTTAGTTATAATAATCTTTATAAATATATATCATGTAAATTCAATATAAACAATTTTTATTGATAAATAATCTAATAATGATCAAAAAATAAATTAATAATCAATTATTAATAAGATAGATATCAATTAAAATATGATTACAAAACCTAAAATGATTAAAAAGAAAAGCAAAATATATTACTATATAATAATTTTTTGTTTTAAAATTTTTTTTTCTTTTAAAAAGTTTATCTATAATTTTTTGATGAAAAATAATTTATATAAATTATTTTTGTCTAGCTCAATTTATTCCGTAATTAATATTTATATATAAATAATCAAATAAATAATTAAAATGAATATTTAAAATTATAATTAAAAAAAATGTGATTTATTATTTATTATTTAGGGATACTGTTTTAATTAAAATTAGATCTGTCTCACTATTAATTTATTTTGTAATTAATATTTCTATAAAAATAAATTGTAAATAATTAAAATAAAAATTTAAAATTATACTGAATAAAAATTAAAATGAAATTTATGATTTATTATTAATCTATACTAGTTTAATTGAATAAGTATTTAGAGGTTTTGTCGTTTAGAAGTTTAGCAATTTATGTTTTTAGGCTATTAGTGGTTTATAGGTTTAATTTAAAAAATAAAATAACAAAAAAAATTTCTATAATTTGTTATCATTTTCATAGCTTATAACCTTTGAAAATATAATAATATTTAAAATTTTTTGAAATGTGAATACAATATTTAGTTATAATAATATTAATAATTATATATCATATAAATTCAATATAAACAATCTTATTGATAGATAATATAATTTTGATCAAAAATTAAATTAATAAACTTTTAATAAAAAGATAGATATTAATTAAAAAATATTTACAAAACCCAAATTCATTCAAAATTAAAATAAAATATATTACTGGATAATAATTTTAAATTTTTCCTTCTTTTATATAGTATGTATATTATTCCATTAAATAATATATTATTTAAATTATATTTGTCGCAATCAGTATTATTTTGTAATAAATATTTCTATAAAAATAAACTAATAAATAGAAATAAATATTAGATTTATTATTTATTATGTATTATATATCGGTTTAATGGTTACTGTATTTAAGTATTATGGGTTATATGAGTTTACTTATTTAACTGTGTATGTATTTAGTAGTTTATAGGTTTTATTTAAAAAATAATAAAACAAAAAATTTATTTTTATATTTTTTTGATATTTTCAAAGGTTATAACCGTATAAAATATAATAATATTTAAATTTTTTTCAAAAGCAAATTCAATATTTAGTTATAATAATCATTATATTTATATATCATATAGATTCAATATAAAGAATTTTATTGATAAATATTCTAATAATGATCAAAAAAATAAATTAATAATATATTATTAATAAGATAGATATCAATTATAATATAATTACAAAACCTAAAATGATTCAGAAGCAAAGCAAAATATATTATTATATAATTATTTTTTCTTTTGAAATTTTCTTTTCTTTTAAAAAGTTTATCTATATTATTTTGATGAAAAATATTTTATATAAATTATATTTTCGTAACTCATAATTTATTTTGTAATTATTATTTATATAAAAAATAAACAAATAAATAATAAAATTTGAATATTTAAAATTAAAATTAAAAAAAATGATATTTATTCTTTATTATTTAGAATATACCATTTAATTTAAATTAGATCTGTCTCACTAATAATTTATGTTGTAATTAATATTTCTATAAAAATAAACTGATAAATAATTAAAATAAAATTTAAAATTATACTGAATAATTAAATTAATTTATTTTGTTCCTCTCTCAACTCTAGAATGATTGCTAAAGCTCTAACCAAAATAATAGGAGCTTTTACTTTATCTCTATTATGTCTCATCATATTTAATGTTGAATCACTAGGCTATCAAAGATAATTTGACTCATGTATGCTAACAGACTAAACCAAAGTTGTACCCCTATGTGTTGAAATAGCTAGTTGTTGAGGATGCTATTTATATTGATTATTGTAATTTCTTCTAAAATATCTCTCATGCACACACGCAAAGCAATTTTTTTAAAACATAGTTCACCTCTAAAAAAATAACCACCTTGTAGCCTATTAGAACAAACTAGCCCCAGGGTGGTTTTAGTAGGGCAAGAAGTATGGACTCTCTTTCAACCAAGAATCAAAAAATTTATTTTATTGGCATGTCTAAGCCTTTTTTTATATCCTTATGGATATGAAAAGTATCATTTCTTTCTTTTTATATTATAATAGTTATGTATACAAGCTCATAATACACAAAAAGGTGTAGATGAATCATATTCAAATGTATAAAAGGTTTTAATCATTGCTCAAAATATTAGTTTTGCATAATGATACTTGAGGTCACAAATCAAAGGAAAAAGCCATATTGATATTTCCAATCCCAAGAATTTTAGCTATAGAAAGTTATAAAGAGTAGTACTCGAGCTTTAACTATTTCTAGGGTCATGACTTTTGCTCTTGGGAATGTCCAAAGTTACAATCATTCCTAGTGCAATGACTTTGCAATATAAAGATAAAATGCACAAGCTATGGTCATATCCAATACTGTGACCCAATATTATTGTGATTAAATATGTATTCATGATAATTCTTAGTGCCATAACAATATGTTCAACAAAGAGACACAAGTTATGGCATATTCTCATCGATATTATTTTGTGTTCTAAAGACAAAATATACAATGATGACCATTGCTAATGCTAGAATAATCTAAAGCATGAAATAGACTGAATCCATAACTCACCCCTTGAGTCATGAATTTGTGTTACATATACAAAAAGATAAATCTGTGACATTTCTAAAAGTTGTGAATTTCAATTTAAATTTAACACTTAGTCATTTGATTATAAAAGTGCAAAACACGAGATTATGGTTTTAGGGTTTATGTGTTAGGGATATAGTTTATGGTTTATAGTTTAGGATTTAAAGTTAAGGGTTTGTGGTTTTTTTTCGTTTCTTTTTTGGAAAATACACACTTTATTTATCATTTAGGCACACAACTTACAAGAGACTAAAAAGTTGACTAATTTAGGCCAGCCCACCAAAATCCTATGCACCTTAATGATTCTATGCATAAAATACATAAAAAACATAATGCCTAAAAAATCCAAGCGTACGAATACAACTAAAATCACCTGGCATTCTCGGACTTCAGAGTTGGCATTGAGTCATTATGCGCACAACATCCTTTCCATTCAGATTGTCCAAGCCTTTTGGAGGAACCTGAATGATGCACCATATTAAAACTATTCAAATAGAAGATTGTGCATGTGTGTGACATGCAGCATCAAGCTTTTGCCTATATCATTGCTATGCAATGGAATACATGTAAAATTGAATACCCATAAATCCACAAGTCCATATCTACGGCACATTGTCAATTCATTCTCACCTCTGAATTACACATTATTTTGCTCCAATGATCCTCAAAAGAGTATCTCTTGGGTTAGAATGCTTCCTCCTCGAGCTCCAAGAAGTAGCTGTATGTTGCACCGACAAAATATAAAAAAATATGCATGCATCGGTGTGCATGTATGATGAGGTCCATCTCATAGTCTAATTATATATGCGTACAACCAAGCTGGAATACAAGTAAAATCCTATAAAGATGGGTCTTCTGCTCCCAGGAGTGTAGCATCGCCTAATGTGTATTTACAAAATGCATTAGTGGGCCCCACTTAGAGATACTCATGGGTCCAATTGCCCCCATTGCATGCTACATAAATAACAGACAAGATTGTGTGTGTGAGTATGTGATGATCTATCTCTACAAGTACATGGTGCATACAAAGTCCAAAATACAAATTAGACTACAAACATAAACTACAAGTTTGAATCTTTCGCTCCCGTTTAGCTTGTCTGGACTCCATTACTTTCTGGCCTTGCTTGGTGATGCTTCGGATTTTGTCGGGTCTCCAATTAAACATGGATTACCCACTACTCCTGTTGGGCGACGGTTGGGTTGCCCTATTTGCCGCCTAATGGGGCTAGTGGGCCCCACTCCAAGCTACTCCTGGGTTTACTCTCGACCAATTTGCTCGATCTCGTCAGTTGTCTGAATGTTATCATCCCGGCTTGCTAGTGGGGCCCTCTACAAGCTGGTTTTCCATACTTATGGCTACTTCCAGGACATGCTGGCCCCTCTAAATGCTACACCAATATGGACAAGAATATGTGCACGTGTGTACTGTGGTCCGTCGCTATGTGTGAGAGGTGCAGCAGTATCAGGGTTTAGGAGTTTAGTAATTTAAGTATTTAGGTATTTTGTTGTTTATACGTTAATTAAATAATTAAACAACAAATAAATTATTTTTATGATTTATTTTCTCATTTTCAAGGTTATAACCATTGAAAATATTATAATTTTAATTTTTTGTCAAATGTTTATACAATATTTAATTATAATAATCATAAAAATTAAATATCATGTAAATTCAATATAAATAATTTTATTGATCGATATTATAATACTGATCATAAAATAGATTAATAAACTATTATTAATAAGATAGATATTAAATAAAATATATTTGCAAAACCTAAAATGATTCAAACACAAAGTAAAATATATTACTAAATAATAATTTTTTATTTTTAAAATTTTGATTCTTTTTATAAGCTTATAAATTTTTTTAATGGAGATAAATTATTTAAATTATATTTGTCTCATTCATAATTTAATTTTGCAATTAATATTTCTATAAAAATAAACTAATAAATAATTAAAATGAATATTGAAATTATAATTAAAACAAATAAAAACGAGATTTATGATTAATTATTTTAGGTATACCATTTTAATGGTTTAAGTATTTAGGAGTTTAGGAGTTTAGTGATTTAAGTGTTTAGGAATTTAGTAGTTTATTTGTTTTATTTAAATAATGAAATAACAAAAAAAATATTTTTCAAATTTTTTATCAATTTTGAAGGTTATAAACTTTATAAATATAATAATTTTTAAATTTTTTTCAAATGTGATACAATATTTAGTTATAATAAACTTAATAATTATATATCATGTAAATTAAAAATAAACAATTTTATTGATAGATATTAATAAACTAAATATAAATATAAATATAATATTGATCAAAAACCAAATTAATAAACTATTATTTATTGATAGATATTTATATATTATTTATAAATACTTAAACCTTTAAAGATTGTTTAAATGTTTAAGTATATAAGGGTTTTGTGGTTTTGGGGTTTAGGAGTATAATGATTTAAGCATTTATGCATTTAGTAGTTTATAGTTTTTATATAAACAATAAAATAACAAAAAATTTAATTTTGTGATTTTATCTCATTTTCAATGATGATAACCTTTAAAAATATAATAATGCTTAAATTATTTACAAATGTAAATATAATATTTAGTTATAATAATCTTTATAATTATATATCATGTAAATTCAATATAAACAATTTTATTTATAAATATTCTAATAATGATCAAAAAATAAATTAATAATCTATTATTAATAAGATCGATATCAATTAAAATATAATTACAAAGCCTAAAATGATTCAGAAGTAAAGCAAAATATATTACTATATAATAAATTTTTTTTTGAATTTTTTTTTTATTTTAAAAAGTTTAATTATAATTTTTTGATAAAAAATAATTTATATAAATTATTTGTCAAGCTCAATTTATTTGTAATTAATATTTATATATAAATAAACAAATAAATAAGTAAAATGAATATTTAAAATTATAATGAAAAAAAATGAGATTTATTATTTATTATTTAGGGATACTATTTTAATTTAAATTAGATCTGTCTCACTAATAATTTATTTTGTAATTAATATTTCTATAAAAATAAACTGATAAATAATTAAAATAAAAATTTCAAATTATACTGTATAAAATTTAAAATGAGATTTATGATTTATTATTACTGTATACCAGTTTAATGGTTTATGTATTTAGAGGTTTTTTCATTTAGGATTTTAGCGATTTATGTTTTTAGGCTTTTAGTGGGTTATTCATTTTTTTAAAAAAAATAAAATATCAAAAAAAATTTTATAATTTTTTCTCATTTTCATAGCTTATAACCTTTGAAAATATAATAATATTTAAAATGTTTTGAAATGTAAATACAATGCTTATTTATAATAATATTAATAATTATATATCTTATAAATTCAATAAATAATTTTATTGATATATATTATTATTAATGATCAAAATTAAATTTATAAACTATTGATATTAAGATAGATATTAATTAAAAAATAATTACAAAACACAAATTGATTCAAAATTATTGTAAAATATATTTATGGATAACAATTTTTTATTTTTAAATTTTTACTTCTTTTATAAGCATATATATTTTTTAAATTATATTTGTCGCACTCATAATTTATTTTGTAATAAATATTTCTATAAAAATAAACTAATAAATAATTAAAATTAATATTTAAAATTATAATAAATAGAATTAAAAATTAGATTTATTAATTATTAAGTAGTATATAGTGGTTTAATGGTTTATGTATTTTGGCATTACGGGGTTTAAAAGTTTACTGATTTAACTGTGCATGCATTTAGTGGTTTATAGGTGTTATTTAAAAAAAATATCAAAAAATTAATTTTTTTTTATTTTTTGATATTTTCAAAGGTTATAACCTTTGAAAATATAATAATTTTTAAATTTTTTTCAAAAGTGAATACTATTTTAGTTATAATAATCATTATATTTATATATCATATAAATTCAATATAAATATTTTTATTGGTAAATATTCTAATAATGATCAAAGAATAATTTAATAATCTATTATTAATTAGATAGATATCAATTTAAATATAATTATGAAACCTAAAATGATTCAGTAATAAAGCAAAATATATTACTATATAATATTTTTTTGTTTTTAATTTTTTTTATTTTAAAAAGTTTTTCTATATTTTTTTTATGAAAAATAATTATATAAATTAGATTTGTCTAACTCAATTTATTCTCATTAATAATTATATAAAAATAAATGAAAAAATAATTAAGATGAATATTTTAAATTATAATGAAAAAAAATAATATTGAGATTTATTATTTATTATTTAGGGTATATCGATTTAAAATGATTATCTATTTAGGGTTTTCGAGATTTAGGAGTTATTGATTTAAGTATCTAGGCATTTAGTGCTTTATAGGATTTATTTAAACAATGAAATAACAAAAAAATTATTTTTGTTATTTTTTCACATTTTTAAAGGTTATAACATTTGAAATTATAATAATATTTAAATTTTTTTAAAATGTGAATAAAATATTTAGTAATAATAATCATTATAATTATATATAATATAAACTAATTATAAATAATTTTATTGATAGATATGATACCAATTATCAAAAAATAAATTAATAAACTATTATTAATATGTTAGATATTAATTAAAATATAATTACATAACCTAAAATGATTCCAAATCAAAGTAAAATTTATTACTATATAATAATTTTTTGTTTTTAAATTTTTACTTCTTTTGATAAGATTATATTTTTTTTATTAAAAGTAAATTATTAATATTATATTTGTCTAACTAATTATGTATTTTGTAATTAATATTTATATAAAAAATAAACTAATAAATATTTAAAATGAATATTTAAAATTATAATGAATACAAATTAAAATGAGATTTACGATTTATTATTGTTGTATATGTAATTTTTTTTTTTTGATAATCTGTTTGTATAACCAAATATTTTTTTCTTTTTTAATATTTTCATGTAAGTGCAGGAAAGGAAATATTAAGAGGCCGGAGATATAGTAGTAGAATAATAACAGAGGTCTCGCTGACCGGACAGCTGGCTGAAATTGGAGTAGAGCCTGACCCGTCTCATGATTCAACCCGCTCCGGTTAAATGAATCGAGAGAAATTTTAATATAAAATGTTTTGTAATTTTATTTTCGGGTGGATATTTTTAAACCCGTGGAACTGTTCATCATCTCTCTCACTTCTCTCTATGTGATTTATTGTGACTATTCTGTGTGCTACATACTGTAAGACATTTTTGTTGCTTTAATCTGTAATGCTTAAGCATTTTCTGGTGGATTTAGTTAGTCGTACTGAGTGACTAGCGAACCACGTTATTTTCGGTATTTATTTCTCATTTTTTGATTCTATCTTGGATGGTTGCTGAATTGTGATACATATATTGCTTGTTTTATGTTGTTTCTATGTTTCTGTATCTCAATCTTACTACCGTGGAAGCACAATTGCCCAACAATTATATATGGTATACCGGTATAATGGATCGATTATTTAGGGGTTTTGTCATTTAGGAGTTTAGCAATTTATGTTTTTAGTCATTTAGTGGTATATAGGTTTTATTTATAAAAATAAAATAAAATTTTTTTATTGATTTTTTTAAATTTTTAAAGGTTATAACCTTTAAAAATAAAATAATTTTTAAAATCTTTTGAAATGTGAATACCATGTATAATTATATTAATCTTATTAGCTATATATCATATAAATTCAATATAAATAATTATAATGATAGATAATATAATAATTATAAAAAATTAAATTAATAAACTATTATTAATAATATAAATATTAATTAAAATATATTTACATAACACAAAATGATTCAAAATCAAATCAAAATATATTACTAAATAATAATATTTAATTTTTAAATTTTTCTATCTTAATATTAATAGTTTATAAATTTAATTTTTGATCATTATTATAATATCTATCAATAAAATTATTTATATAAAATTTATATCATATATAATTATTAATATTATTATAACAAAATATTGTATTAAAATTTCAAAAAAATTTTAAATATTATTATATTTTCAAATGTTATAACTTATGAAAATGATAAAAAATTATAGAAAAATTTTTGTTATTTTATTTTTTTAAATAAAACCTATATACCATTAAAAGCCTAAAAACATAAATTGCTAAACTCCTAACGACAAAACCTCTAAATACTTAAATCATTAAACTGGTATACATTAATAATAAATCTCATTTAAATTTTTATTCCGTATAATTTTAAATATTTATTTTAATTATTTATCAATTTATTTTATAGAAATATTAATTACAAAATAAATAATCAGTGAGACAGATCTAATTTAAATTAAACCGGTATTCCTAAATAATAAATAATAAATCTTATTTTTTTATCATTATAATTTTAAATATTCATTTTTATTATTTATTTGTTTATTTATATATAAATATTAATTACAAAATAAATTGAGTTAAACAAATATAATTTATATAAATTATTTTTTATTAAAAAATAATTGATAAACTTTTTAAAGGATAAAAAAATTTCAAAACAAAAAATTATTATATTGTAATATATTTTGCTTTGCTTCTGAATCATTTTATATTTTGTAAATATATTTTAATTGATATCTATCTTATTAATAATAGATTATTAAGTTATTTTTTCATCATTATTAGAATATTTATCAATTAATATTATTTATATTGAATTTATATGATATATAATTAGTAAAATTAATATAATTATACATGGTATTCACATTTCAATAAATTTTAAAAATTATTTTATTTTCAAAGGTTATAACCTTTGAAAATCAGAAAAAATCAAAAATATAAATTTAAATTTTTATTATAAAAATAAAACCTATAAACCACTAACAAATCAAACCATTAAACTGGTATACCATATATAAAAAATCATAAATCTCATTTTTATTTGTATTCATTATAATTTTAATTATTCATTTTAATTATTTATTAGTTTATTTTTTATAGAAATATCAATCACAATATAATTAATGAGTGAGACAAATAAAATTTTAATAATTTATTTTTAATCAAAAAAAAAGCTTATTTAAAGAAGTAAAAATTTAAAAATAAAACAATATTATTTAGTAATATATTTTACTTTGATTTTTAATCATTATATATTGGTTTTGCAATTATATTTTTATTGCGATAAATCTTATTAATAATAGTTTATTAATTTATTATTTGATCTTTTTTATAATATCGAATAATAAAATTACTTATATTCAATTAAAATGTTTTATAATTATTAAGTTATTATAACTAAATATTATATTTATATTTAAAAAAATTTAAAAATTATTAAATTTTCAAAGGTTATAACCTTTGAAAATGATAAAAAATCACAAAAATAATTTTTTATTATTTTTGTTATTATTTAAACCACTAAATGACTAAACATTTAAATCTCTAGACTCCTAAACCCCAAAACCCCCTAAATACATAAACCATTAAACCTATATAACCTAAATAATAAATAATAAATCTCATTTTTATTTGTATTCATTATAATTTTAAATATACATTTTAATTATTTTTTAGTTTATTTTTATAGAAATATTAATTACAAAATAAATAATGAGTGAGATAGATATAATTTAAATAATTTATTTTTTATGAAAAAAATAAGCTTTTAAAAATAAACAAAATTTCAAAAATTTATAATTTTATTTAGTAATATAATTTACTTTGATTTTGAATTATTTTAGGTTGTGCAAATATATTTTAATTAATATCTATCTTATTAATAATAGTTTATTAATTTATTTTTTGATCATTATTATAATATATATTAATACATTTTTTTATATTGAATCTACAACAAATATAAATATTAAGATTATTATAACTAAGTATTGTATTCATATTTTAGAACTATTAAAAAAATATTATAATTTTAATGGCTATAACCATTGAAAATTACGAAAATTCATAAAATTAATTTTTTTGTTATTTCATTGATAAAATAAAACCTATAAACACGAAAATGTGCAAACATATAAATCAATAAACTTTTTAACCCCAAAACCACAAAAAACTTAAACAATTAAATAGTTATGCCATAAATAATAAATCATAAATCTCATTTTTATTAGTATTCATTATAATTTTAAATATACATTTTAATTATTTATTAGTTTAATTTTATAGAAATATAAATTAATAAATAAATTATTAGTGAGGCAAATATAATTTAAATAATTTATTTTTCATCAAAAAATATATTGGATTATAAATGGATACAAAAATTTAAAAATTTTAAATTAATTTTTAGTAAAATAATACACTTTGATATTGAGTCATTTAGGTTTTGCAAATATATTTTAAACAATATTTATCTTATTAATAATTGGTTATTACTTTTTTATGAACATTATTATAATAAATATCAATAAAATAGTTTATATTGAATTTATATGATATATAATTATTATGATTATTATAACTTCATATTTTATTTACTTTTCAAAAAAAAAATTAAAAATTATTATATTTTCAAAGGTTATGACCTTCAAAAAAGATAAAAAATAACAAAAAAAATTTTTTTGTTATTTTATTTTTTATATAAAACCTATAAACTACTAAATGACTAAATACTAAAATGACTAAACTCCAAAATCCCGAAGCCCTTAAATACTTAAAATATTAAATTAGTATAGTCTAAATAATAAATAATAAATCTCAATTTTATTAGTATTCATTATAATTTTAATTATTCTTTTTAATTATTTATTTGTTTATTATTATAGAAATATTAATTACAAAATAAATTATTAGTGCGCCATATATAATTTAAATAATTTATTTTTCATCAAAAAAAAATTCTCATAAAAAGAGGCACAATTTTAAAAATATTAATTATATTTAATAATATATCTTATTTTGATTTTGAATCATTTTAGATTTTACAATTATATTTTAATTTATATCATTCTTATAAATACAAGTTTATTAATTTATTTATTGTTCATTATTATAATATCTATCATTAAAATTATTTATATTAAGTTTACATTATATATAATTATTAAGATTATTATAACTAAATATTATATTCACATTTAAAAAAAATTAAAATTATTATATTTTCAAAGGTTACAACATTCAAAAATAAAAAAAAAACAAATAATTAAATTTTTTGTTTTTTCATTCTAAAAAAAAACTATAAATAATTAAAGGTCTAAACAATTAAATCACTAATCTCCTAAACCACATAACACCTAAATACTTAAACAATTAAACCTGTATATCTTGAATAATAAATAATAAATCTGAATTTTATTTGTATTCATTATAATTTTAAATATTCAATTTAATTATTTAGTAGTTTATTATTATAGAATTATAAATTAAAAAATAAATAATGAGTGAAACAAATATAATTTAAACAATTTATTTTTTAATAACAAAAATATAAACTTATAAAAAAAGCAAAATATTAAAAAAAATTATTATTTAGTAATATATAGCAATATAATATCTAGCAATATAATTATTTATATTGAATTTAAATGAATTATAATTATGAAGATTATTATAAATAATATTATATTTACATTTGAAAAAAATTTAAAAATTATTATATTTTCAAAGGATATAATCTTCAAAAATTAGAAAAAATAATATAAATAAATTTTTTGCTATATCATTGTTTAAATAAAACTTATAAACCACTAAATGCCTAAAAACTTAAATATCTAAACTTTTAAACACAAAAGCCCCTAAATACTGAAACCTTTAAACTAATAAGCCTTAAATATAATTTAAATAATTTATTATAATATTAATTACAAAATAAATTATGAGTGATACAAATATAATTTAAATAATTTATTTTTCATCAAAAAAATATATAAGCTTATAAAAAAGAAGCAAAAAATAAAAAACAAAAAATATTATTTAGTAATACATTTTACTTGGATTTTAAATTATTTTAGGTTTTCTAATTATATTTTAATTTATATCCATCATAGTATTAATAACATATTAATTTATTTTTTAATAATTGTTATCATATTTATGAATAAAATAGTTTATATTTAGTTTATATTATATATAATTATAATGATTATTATTACTAAATATTGTATTCACATTTTCAAAAAATTTTAAAATTATTATATTGTCAAAGGTTATAACCTTTGAAAATGTGAAAAATATCAAAAATAATTTGTTTGTTATTTCATTGTTTAAACAAAACCATAACCCACTAAATGCCTAAAAACATAAATCGCTAAAGTCCTAAACTGACCAAAACCTCTAAATTCTAAAATATTAAACTGGTATACATTAATAATAATTCATAAATCTCATTTTAATTTTTATTCAGTATAACTTTTAATTTTTATTTTAATTATTTATCAAGTTATTTTTATTGAAATATTAATTAACAAATAAATATTTAGTGAGGCTGGTTTTAATTTAAATTATAATTGGTAATAACCGTAATAATAAAGAAAAATCTCAATTTTTTCATTATAATTTTGAATATTCATTTTCATTATTTATTTGTCTATTTTTATATAATATTAATTAAAAAATAAATTAAAGTTACACAAATATAATTTATATAAATTATTTTTCATCAAAAAAAATATAGATAAACTTATTAAAAGAAAAAAAAATTAAAAACAAAAAATTTTTATATAGTAATATAAATTGCTTTTATTCTGAATCATTTTATATTTTGTAATTATATTTTAATTGATATCTGTCTTATTAATAATAGATTATTAATTTTTTTTTTGATCCTTATTAGAATATTTATCACTAAAATTGTTTATGTTGAAATATGATATATAAATATATTGATTATAATAACTAAATGAAAAAAATTTAATAATTATTATATTTTCAAAGGTTATAACCTTTGAAATTATCAAAAAATAATAAAAATAAATATTTTGTTATTTTATTTTTTAAATAAAACTTATAAACCACTAAATGCATACACAATTAAATCAGTAAAACCTAAACCCCGTAATACCTAATACATAAACGATTAAACTGCTATATAAT
>JAREIK010003058.1:70763-83263 GCA_029783825.1 Sapria himalayana | reverse complement strand
AAGTATAAGATGAATAAGATGAATAATAAGAATAAGAAGAAAAAGATGAATAATAAGAATAAGTAGAATAAGAAGAATAATAAGAATATGAAGAATAAAAGGAATAAGAATAATAAGATGAATAAAAATAATAAGAAGTACTATAAGAATAAGAATAATAACAAGAATAACAAGAATAAGAAGAATAAGAAAAATAAGAAGAATAAAAAGAACAAGAAGTATAAATAGAATAAGAAGAATAAGAAAATTAAGAAGTATAATAAGAATAAGAAGAATAATTAGAATTAAAATAATAAGAAGAACAAGAATAAAAAAAATAAAAAGAATAAGATTAATAAAAATTATAAGAAGAATAATAAAAATAAGAAGAATAAGAAGAATCAGAAAAATAATAAAAATAAAAGAAATTGAAGAATAAGAAGGATTAGATAAATAAGAAGAATAAAGATAAAAATAAACAATTAGAAGAATGATAAAAATAACAAGAAAAATAAGAATATGAATAAAAAGAATAATAAGAATAATAAGAATAATAAGAATAATAACAATAAGAAGAATAAGAAGAATAAGAAGTATAGAAAGAATAAGAAAAATATGAAGAAAATGAAAATATAAAGAATAAAAAGAATAAAAAAAACAAGAAGAATAAAAAGTATAAGACGAATAAGAATAATAAAACTTATAGGAAGAATAAGAAAAATAAAAAGAATAAAAAGAATAAAAAGATAAAAAGAAAAAAAGAATAAAAAAGAATAAAAAGAATAAAAAGAATAAAAAGAATAAAAAGATAAAAAAGGATAAAAAGAATAAAAAGAATAAAAAGAATAAAAAGAATAAAAGGAAAAAAAGAATAAAAAGAATAAAAAGAATAAAAGGAATAAAAAGAATAAAAAGAATAAAAAGAATAAAAAGAATAAAAAGAATAAAAAAATTTAAAATGAATAAAATGAATAATAGAATAAGAAGAATAATAAAAATAAGAAGAATTAGAAGAATAAGAAGAACAATAATAATAAAAAAAATGAAGAATAAGATGAATAAGTCAAATCAAAAAAATAAAATGTATAATAAGAATAAAAATAATACAAAAAAAGAAGAATAAGAAGAATAAGAAGAACACGAAGAACAAAAAAATATCTATAATAAAAATAATAATAAGATTAAGAAAAATAATAAGAATTAGAAGAAAACAAAAAATAAGAAGAAAAATAAGAACAAGAATAAAAAAATTAAAAGAAGAATAAGAAGTATAAGATGAATATATTGAATAATAAGAATAAGAAGAATTACATGAATAATAAGAATAAGAAGATAAAGTAGAATAAGTAGATAAAGAAGAATATAAAAAATAAGAAAAATATGAAGAATAAGAATAATATGATGAATAAAAAGAATAAGAATGACTATAATAATAAGAATAATATGTAAAATAATAAGAATAAGAAGAATAATAAAAATAAGAAGAATAACAAAAATAAAAAAAATAAGAAAAATAAGAAGAATAAAAAGAACAAAAAAATTAAATAGAATAAGAAGAATAAAAAAATTAAAAAGTATAATAAGAATAAATAGAATAAGAAAAATAATTAGAATTAAAATAATAAGAAGAACAGAACAAAAAGAATATAAGAAGAATAAGATTAATAAAAATTATAAGAAGAATAATAAAAATAAGAAGAATAAAAAGAATCAGAAAAATAATAAAAATAAGAAGAAATAGAAGAATAAGAAGAATGAGATCAATAGGTAGAATAAGAATAAAAAAAGATAAGAAGAATAAGAAGAATAACAAGAAAAATAAGAATATGAATAAAAAGAATAAGAAGAATAATAAGAATAAGAAGAATAAGAAAATGATCAATAATAAGAAGAATAATAAGAATAAGAAGAATAAGAAAATGAACAATAATAAGAAGAATAATAAGAATAAGAAGAAAAATATGAAGAAAATGAATAATAAAAATAATAAGAAGAATAAGAAGAATAATAAAAATAAGAAGTATAAGAAGTATACGAATAATAAGAATAATAGGAAGAATAAGAAGAATAAGTAGGATAAAAAGGAAAAAAAGAATAAATAGAATAAAAGAAAATGTATAATAATAAAAATAAGAAGAATTAGAAGAATAAGAAGAACAAGAATAATAATAAAAAAAGAAGAATAATATATTAAGATGAATAAGAAAAAATACAAAAATAAAAAGTATAATATGAATAATAAGAATTAGTAAAATATGAATAAAAAAATAATAAAAAAGAAGAAGAATAAGAATAATAAGAATAATAAGATGAATAAGATGAAAAAGATGAAAAGGAAGAATAAAACGAATAAGAAGAATAAAAAGAATAAGAAGAATAAAAAGAATATAAAAATTATGAAGAATAAGAAGAATAAAAAGAATAAGAAGAATAAGAAGAATAAGAAGAACTAGAAGAATAATAAAAATAAGAAGAATAAGAAGAATTGTAAAATCCCAACAAAAAATGAAGAAACAAATAATATGATTTGTTTCTGTAAAAAAGGGTAAATAAAAATTTTGTAATAAGAAAAATTAACTTAAAAATTGTACAACCCTTATGATAAAATGGATTTCATTATTGAATTCATCTCGGAAAATATAGCTATGTTGATAAGTTTCGTAAAATTCTGAGGAAGTCAGAATTTTGTTATTTTTTTTATTTATTTAAATAATTATTCAAATAAATAAATAAGTATTAAAAAAATGAAAATGGAAAAGACTGCACCAAAACCTCAGCACGTGGGTGCGCATGCATGGTATAGGGTCTAGGTGGCTGACAAAAAAAATTTTAAAATAAGAATTTTTAAAAAAATAAAATAAAATAAAATAAAATAAAAAAAACTGATGTATATCCGGAAAATGGGATAATGCCCGGTGGGAAAGAAAATTAAACTCGGGAGAGAGAGAGAGAGTCACTGTGCAGAGGAAAAAAATATAAAATTGATTTTCTTTTGATCGTAATGTATTATTCTGTAGGCAGAATAGAATAGTCTAAAAACTAAAGTTGTTTTATGTGATGAGATCTTCAGTTTAACATCAAATTTATAAAGTTTCGTTAATTTTTTTGAAAGATATTGATTTTCTCTTATCAAAATTTCTTTCTATTTAAAGGTAATAAATGATCATGTTTTATATTTTAATTCAAATTATTAGAAATATCATTGGAAATGGTTAATTGATAAAAAGTTTATGAGTTTCGTTTAATAAAATTTAGTACTTGTGAATTAGGTTTGGATTGTTATAACTGTGTATGAAATGTCGTTTAATCATAAATGACATAATTACATTCCATGTCCACAGAAACATTCCATATACATTGGTGGGTGCATGACACACACACACATAAAGGTATATGGATTTTTTTTGGCGAATTCAAATCGCTACAATTTCCATACTGAGTTGCGTGATATTTTTTCTTGAGCATGACTATTATAAATATGCAAACTCAAATTGAGACAATGTCCAGGTTGAGTTATGTGATGGTATTTGAGAAATATCTAATTAAAAAAATATATTGTTGGAGAAATATCCAATATGTTGCTGTATATAATTTGTTATGATTATTTATTTTGTATAACCAAAATATTTCTATTTTAATATTTTCATGTAAGTACATGAAACAAAATATTAAAAGGCTGGGAATACATCAATAGCATAATAACGGAGGTCACGCTGTCTGGTCAATGGGCCGAAGAATTTTTGGAGTAAAGCCTAGCCCACCCGAGTGATCTGACCCGCTCTAGTTAATTAAACCAGAAATTATATTAATATAAATTATCTTTATTTTATGTTTTTAGGCTATTGTTTTTCATGGTGTGGTACTATTCATCTCTTCCTCCTCTTCTGCATGATTTTATCACAACTGTTTCTACTACATAAACTGTAAGAGAATTTTGGACATTTTGGGTTATAATCTGTAACACATAAATAATTTCTAGTGGATGTAGCTAGTTGTGTTGAACGACTAGTGAACAACGTTATTTCGTGCATTTCTATTGTGGTTTTATTTTTGTTTTTTTATTCTGCCATGGTTGGATTATGATTGTGGATTGCATATATATCGTTTAGGTATAAGTCTAGCTTCTCTTCTTCTGAATGATTATTTTCATGTTGAACGATTTTATATGATTGCATATATATTGTGGTTTTATAATTTGTTGTGATTATTTTGGACATTTTTGATTCTGCATGATTATTGTGATCGTTGTTTCTCTATTATTCTTTTCTTATGAATCACAATCATGGAAGCACAATTGCCCAACATATGTTTTTCGGATGAGGTCCATATTTCTCGGAGTAAATATGAGAAAATCATATTTATTTCGGAGAAATGTCCAATATATTTTTCGGAGGAGGTCCATATTTTTCAGAATAATTCTAAAAAAATAAATATTTCTATAGATACACACACACACACACACACACACACACACACATATATATATATATATATATATATATATATATATATATATATAATATCTATATATATAATATGTCACACTTAGCTTCGGCATGTGTGAGGGTGTTGATGTACTCAGGAATATGGGCATATAAATATTTCATCCAAAATTACATTCATATAAATATTGTACTTTATTAGGCTTTGATATATATGCATGACATTTTATGTGCACTTCGGTAGGGATAACTCTATAGAAGTTTATCTCTTCTGTGCTTTGCTCACTCCGTTGCGGGACCCCTTTTTAGGTATAAGTCTAGGACAAATGACAAATCCACATATGGGATCACACATGTGAAGGGAAGTCTGTTGTGGCTTAAATAATATGTTGTGTGTTTTTCTATCCCGCTGAGCAAATAAAATAGAAAAAAAATGTATGGTACATTTGAGAAAATTTTATTTTATTGTACTTTGTATTGTGTGATGGAATGAATGGGACCCCCTAAGAGATGAGGTGTCATAGCTTGGTATCAGAGGTTAGGTATATGATTACCTATAACTCAGAAATTGATACAAGTTTTATAATGTCGTAGGAAAGTTTAGATATATAAATATCTAATACTTGGGAAAAAAACACAATGGTAATGAAACATAACCTTAGCAGTTCAGAAAATGTAACTTTATTTTCAAAATAGAAAGTATATTATTAGTTGGCATGTGCACTAATAATAGGAAATAATTGTGATTCTTATATTATTATTTGACTTGTGTAGATGGCAAGTAGAAAACAAGGACACCGAGGATGCCCATGAAATGAGGATAACCCTTGGTCTTCTTTGATCAACAGACTCTAATAGAGGCTAAGGGTGTCGCTGTTGTGAGAATTGAACAAACTAGTGCAACCAGATGTCAAGAAGGGCCAAGTAACCTACGAAGATTCACGATACATAATTCTTCGATATTAGGGAAAGGTAACCCAATGACAGTATATCATTTGTTACGACAAATTGATCAAAACTTAGATGAGATATTGTATGTGACTTCTCCTTTGTGGACTAAGGTGAAAATTAGTCAGATATGCCAAGATTGTAAGTTAGAAATCTCAGGGATTCTACTTATGGCAGACCTTTGAGTCATGAACATATTGGATTTCGATGTAATTCTTGACAAGAATCGGTTAATAACATATCGAGTCATTATTGATTATGATCATAGAATAATTATTATCCATATACTAGATGATATACGTGTTGTATTTCATGGGAATAAGCATGATATTTTACCCCAGACTATATATGATTCTAAATGACTTGAACAACATACGAGTTGGTTGGCATAACTCACCCTAGAAGATGATGTGACATCGAATATGGATCTTGATTGGATAGTTTGTGAATAAGAGGATGTTTTTTTTGATGAATTATCAGGATTACCCCCGCACAAAAATGTGGATTTTTGTATTGAGTTTCATCTTGGTACATCACTCATTTCTATGACTCCACATAGAATGACAATGATTGAATTATAAGAACTCAAGGTCCAAATGCAAAGAAGAATGGATAAAACTATTCGACTCTGCATTGATTATCGATAGTTGAATAGGAGTAAGATAAAGAATCGATATCCATTACCAAGAATTGATAAATTATTTGACTAGTTAAAAGGGGTACAAGTCTTTTCTAAAATAGATTTTCGTACTGGATATCACCAGTTGCGACTTAGAGAGGCTGACATCCCTAATATAGCATTTAGAACATGGTATGGGTATTTGGAGTTTACATTAATACCTTTTGGATTAACAAATGTACCAGCAGCATTCATAGATCTTATGCATAGAATATTTCAGCTATATTTAGATTATTTTGTTGTGATTTTTGTGGATGACATTTTGATATATTCTCTATCCGGAGGAGACCATGAGGATCATTTACATATTATTCTCCAAACTTTGAGAGAACATAAGTTGTATGCCAAGTTTGGTAAATGTTACATTTGGTTGACAGAAGTAAAATTTTTGGGACATTTAGTATTAGCTACTGGTGTCTCAGTGGACCCTGAAAAAGTCAGGGCAGTCATGAGTTGGGAGAAGCCAGTGTTAGTTTCTGAAATATATAGTTTTTTGAGATGCTGGGTATTACTGAAGATTTATTGAGAATTTTTTCCGGTTAGCTACTCCAATAACTAGATTGACTAGGAAGGAAGGCAAATAGGAGTGAACTGATTTATGTGAAAAGGTATTCCAGGAATTGAAAAGGAGACCTACTTCACCTCCTATCCTGATAGTTCTGAATAGGGGATAGAAATATATAGTGTATTGTGATGCCTCGAAAGATGGATTAGGATGTGTTATGATGCAATCTGGGAGAGTTGTAGCTTATGGTTCAAGGTAGTTAAAGAATCATGAGAGGAATTACCCCACACATAATATAGAGTTGGTAGATATAGTCTTTGCTTTAAAAATATGACGCCACTATTTGTATGGGGAACAATTTGAGGTATATTCAAACCATAAAAGTCTAAAATATATCTTTACACAATGAGACCTTAACTTGAGACCATGTCAATGAATGGAGTATCTAAAAGATTATGATTTTACTTTATATTACCATCTAGGTAAGACAAATGTGGTGGCTGATGCACTTAATTGGAAATCATGAGGTGCACTATCTAGTATTGTTTTATGAGAATGGGAGATGCTTGAAACCTTGGGATGATTCAGCTTTCAATAGCAGTCAAAGTCAGGGTGTTATCAGAAGTTTAGTAGATATACCTTCACTATTAAATAAGGTGATTTAGATGCAGAAATAAGATGCAGAAATATTATCTATAAAGAACCAAGTAGAGACTAGTACATGCAATGAAGGTTGGACAATTCATATGGATGGTAGTCTTCGATTTATGAGATGAATTGTGGTTCCCTAGTATAGTAGAATTGAGAGAGGGGATTTTTAGGAAATTTCACTGTTCTCCTTTTATAGTACATCTAGGTGGCACAAAGATGTATAATGATCTTCGTCGCTCGTATTACTAGAATGTGACGAGACACATTGGGGATTTTGTTCGACAATGCCTCACGTGTCAGCAAATAAAGGCTGAGCATCAGAGACCATCAGAATTACTCCAACCTTAGGAGGTAGCAAAGTGGAAATGAGAGCATATCACATTGGATTTGTGACTCACTTTCCACGGACATCACGAAAACATGATGCCGTGTGGGTAATTGTCGGCCAGCTTACAAATTCTGCATATTTTTTGGCAATGCAAATGACCTTCACACACGAGAAATTGTGCAGGTTATACATATGAAAAATTTTCCGCTTACATAGAGTGCCAGTATCTATTGTATCAGATAGAGATCCCATATTTTTAGCTTATTTTTAGAAGAGTTTCCAGAAAGTAATGAGAACACAGTTGATAATGAGCATTGCTTTTCATCCACAAATTGATGGTCAGTCAGAAAGAACCATATAGGTTTTGGAAGATATGTTGCAAGCATGTTGTCTAGATTCTAAGGGTAGCTAGGAAGAACATGTGCATTTGGTCGACTTTGCCTATAATAATAGTTATTAGGCAAGTATCGGAATAGCACCATATGAAGCATTATATAGAAGGTCATGTTGATCTCCAGTTTGTTGGGCTGAGGTGGGAGACATATCCACCACGAGTACATATATGATTAGAGATACCTCAAAGAAAATAGATTTGATACGACAATGTCTTCTTATAGCTCAAATTTGACAAAAAAGTAATGCTGATAAATGATGATGACTTCTAGAATTTGAGGTGGGAGATCGTTTTTTCTTGAAAGTGATGCCAAAAAAGAGAGTGATCAGATTTGGCAAGCATGGAAAGCTAATGCCAATATATATTGGGCCTTTCAAAATATTCGAGAATGTGGATTTGGTTGATTATCAATTGGCATTACCGCCACATTTATCTGGTGTCAATGAGATATTCGATGTCTTTATGCTTAGGATATATATTCCTGATCCAATTCATGTAATGGATTGGGGCGAACTCATTATTAATATAGATGGAACTTTTAAAGAAATGTAGTGCGTACCATTGATAGTCGAGACCAAGTTTTGCAATGAAAAATTGTGAGACTAGTAAAAGTGATATGACAGCATCAAGGAATAGAAGAAGCAACATGAGAACGTGAAGACACGATGTGTGTCGCTTATCCTTTTTTATTTGAAAATAAAGGTATGTATTTTAGTAATTTAATAATTATTTAACTTTAGGATATGTTTATAATTGTAAAGTTGTATCTGTAAAAATTTTGTGATGAAATTCTTTAAGGAGGAAAGAATGTGAAATCCTGAAAAAAATTAAGAAATAAATAATACGATTTTGTTTCTGGGAAAAAATAGGTAAAATAGTAATTTTGTAATAAGAAAAATTAACTACAAAATTTTAGAACCCTGATGATAAAATAGATTTCATTATTGAATTCGTATTGGAAAATATAGCTACGGTGATAAGTTTCGTCAAATTCTGAGGAAGTTAGAATTTTTTTTTTAATTTATTTAAATAATTATTAGAATAAATAAATATTAAAAAAAATAAAAAATGAAAAGATCATGCCAGGACGTCAACACGTGACAGCCCATGCACGGTCTAGGGTCTAGGCATCTGACAAAAAAAATTTATTATAATAAGAATTTTTAATTAAAAAAAATAAAAAAAAAATAGAAACTAATGTAAATCATGAAAACGGGATGATGCTTGTTGGGAAAAAAATTAAACTAGGGACATAGAGAGAGTCAGTGTGCAAAGGAAAAAAAATATAAACTTGATTTTCTTTAATCGTAACGGATTATTCTAGAGTCGGAATAGAATAGTCCAAGAATTAAAGTTGCTCTATGTGACGAGATATTCAATTTGACATTACATTTATAAAGTTTCCATGAAATTTTCTGAAAGGTTTTGGTTTTCTCTTATCAGAATTTCTTTCTATTTAAAGGCCATAAATGATCATGTTTTATATTGCAATTTGAATTGTTAGAAATATCATTGGAAATGATTACTTGGTAAAAAGTTTATTGGTTTCGTTTTAAAAAATTTAGTGTTGGTGAATTGGGTTTGGATCGTTATAGCTGTGTCTGAAATATTGTTTAATCATAAAAGATATAATTGCATTTCATATGCTAGGGAACATTCCATATACATGAGTGGGTGCATGACACACACACACACACACACACACACACACAGAGGTATATTGATTGTATTTGGCCAACTCGAAATGGGACAACGTCCAGGCTGAGTTACGGGGTGGTTTTTGAAAAAATATCCAAGGAAAAGAATATTTTATTGGAGAAATGTTCAATATGTTTTTTGGAGAAGGTCCATATTTCTTGGAGTAAATCCAAGAAAATCATATTTTATTCGGAGAAATGTCCAATAAGATTGTGGGAGGTGGTCCATATTTTTCGAAATAATTTCAAAAAAATAAATATTACCATAGATATATATAAACACACACACACACACACACACACACACACACACATATATATATATATAATATGTCACACTTGGCTTAGGAATATGGGCATATAAATATCTCATCCATAATTATATTCATATAAACATTGTACTTGAATGGGCATTGATATATATGCATAATATTTTACGTGCACTTAGGTAGGGAGTAACTCTATAAGAGTTTACCTCTACTGAGATTTGTTTACTCAATTGTGGGACCCCTTTTCAAATATGGTTCCATGGCAGATGACAAATCAATATATGGAATTACACATGTGAATGGAAGCTAGTTGTGACATATAAATATGTTGTGTGTTTTTTTATTCAGTTGAGCAAATAAAATGGAAAAAAAATGTATGGCATACATTTGAGAAAATTTTATTTTATTACACATTGTATTGGGTGATGGAATGAATGAGACCACCAGGGGGATGGGGTGTCACAAGAATAAGAAGATTAAAATAAATAAGAAGAATTAGAAGAAAAAGAAGAATAAAAATAATAAGATGAAAATGAAAAATAAGAAGAATAGGAAGAATAGAAAGAATAAAAAGAAAAAAAAATTAAAAAGAATAATAAAAATAAGAAGAACAAGAAGAATAACTTGAATAAAAAAGAATAAGAAGAACAAGAATAATAACTTGAATAAGAAAAATAAGAAGCATATGAAGAATAATAAGGATAAGAAGAATAAGAAGAATAAGAAGAATAAGTATAAAAAGAAGAAAAATAAAAAAAAGAAGAATTAGAAGAATAAAAGAATAAGAAAAAGAAAATAAATTAGAATAAGAAAAATAAGATGAATAATAAGGATAATAAGAATAAAATAACTTCTTCTTCCTATTATTATTATTATTATTATTATTCTTATTCTTATTCATGTTTTTCTTCCTCCTATTCTTATCCTTCATCTTTTTCTTCCTCTTCTTCTTCAAGTTCATCATCTTTTCTTCTTCATCATGATCATCTTTTTCTTCTTTGTCTTATTTTTCTTCATTGTCTTCTTTTTTTTTTCTTCTTCTTCTTCTACACCTTCTTCTTATTCTGCTTCTTGTAACTTTTCTTTTTCTTTTTATTTTCTTCTTATTCCACTTTTATTTCTTATTCTTCTTCTTCATTATTTTATTCTCATTTTACTTTTTCATATTGCTCTTCATTTTCTTCTTCTTCGTCTTCTTCTTTATATTATTCTCATTTTACTTTTTCATATTCCTCTTCGTTTTCTTCTTCTCCTTCTTCATTTTTTTCTACATTTTTTTCTTCTTTGTCTTATTTTTTTTCTACTTCATCTTTTTCTTCTTTCTTCTTTCTTCTTTTTCTTCCGTCTTCTTCTTCTTCATATTCTTTTTCTTTTTATTTTTCTCCATCGTCATTTTCTTCTTCCTCTTCTTCTTTTATTTCTTCATCTTTATCTTTTTCCTTTACCTCTTCTTCCTTATCTTCTTATTCTTTTTCTTCTTCTTCTTCCTCTTCTTGTATTTGTTCTTCTACTGCTTCTTTGGCTCCTTTTTCTAATTTTCATCCTTTTCTTCATTTTCTCATTCTTCTTATTATTCTATTTCTTTTTCTTTTTTCTCTTCTTCTTCATTTTCATTTTTATATTTTTCATCTTTTTCTTCCTTTTTTTTCTTATTTTATTCTTCTTCTTCATCTTCTCTTCCTCCTCTTCTTCTTCATCTTTTTCTTCATCTTATTATTCTTGTTTCTCTTCTCACTTTTCTTTTTCTTCTCCTTCTTACTTCTTATTCTTCTTCTCCATCATATTCTCCTCCTCCTTTTTCTTTTTCTTCATATTCTTCTTATTGTTTATCTTCTTCTTCTTCTTCTTCTTCTTCTTTTCTTATCTTACTTATTTTTTCCTTTTCTTATTTTCTTATTTTCTTTTTTTTCTCCTTAATCTTCTTCTCTTTCTTTTGCTTCTTTTACTACTTATTCTCCTACTTCTTTTTCTACTTTTTCTCATGCTTATTTTTCTTCTTTTTCATTTTTTTACTTCTACTTCTTCTTTTTCTTTTCATTCTCCTTCTTCTTCTCCTTCTTTTTCTCGTTCTCCTTCTCTTCCTTCTTCTTCTACTTCATCATCATCATTATCTGTTTATTCTTCTTGTTCTTCTTCTTCTTATTCTTCTTTTATTATTATTATTATTATTATTATTATTATTCTTCTTCTTATTCTCCTCCTTCTCATACTCCTCTTACTCTTCTTCTTTCTTCATATGCTTCTTCTTCTCCTCTACATGCTTATACTAATTCTTTTTCTTCTTATTATCTCATTTTTCTTCTTATTATTTTTCTTTTTTCTTATTCATCATCATCTTCTTCTTATCATGAATCTCTTCCTCCTCATCCTTCTCATTTTTCTTCTTCTTTTTCTTCTTGTACACAAACTCCTACTCTTCCTTTATCATATTATTATTGTTCTCCTTCATTCTCTACTTCATTTTATCCTCCTTCTCCTCCTCAGTCTTCTTCATCTTCTTCTTATTCTTTTTTCTTCTACTTATTCTGCTTCTACTACCACTTCTATGACTTTTTTTTCTTCATCATATTCTTATTATTATTATTATTATTATTATTATTATTATTCT
>JAREIK010003058.1:25000-65778 GCA_029783825.1 Sapria himalayana | reverse complement strand
TTCAGGAAATCACATGCAAATCTGGAACATGAAATTAAGCAGCCTAAAAAAGCACTTAAAGACATGGAATAGAAAATCTTTTGGTAATATTAAGAAAAACATTACAGAAGCAGAGCAGAAAGTTGATAAGATGGAGCTCGAACACGAAGCACTTCAAAATAAAGATACTAGAAAGGAACTTAATAAAGCCCAAGTTGAATTAAAATTAAGGCTTCTCATGGAAGAAATTTTCTGGAAACAAAAGGCCAAAATTAAGTGGTTGAAAGAGGGAGATAAAAACACTAAATTTTTCCAGAGAATAGCTAAAATAAAAACTCAGAAGCAAATAATAAAAGGAATAAAAAATAACCTAAATAAATGGATAGACACTAACTTAGGAATTAAAAATCACTTTGATGAATACTTTGAAAATCTATTTAGAGGTTTTACCAACTTGAATGGAGATTATCTACTACAGAAAATTGACCATAAAATTACAAAAGAAGATAATGATATACTTATGAAATTTCCGGATGAAGATAAACTGAAGGCCATGGTCTTTAGTTTGGGCACAAACAGTGCCCCGGGTCCAGATGATTGGAATAATGAATTCTATCAAAAATGTTGGCCCATCATTAAAAATGAGCAATTAAGTGTGATATCATGGATTTTCTGTGGTGCAGAATTTAGCAAGAAATGGAGTAGTACATATATGGTCTTCATTCCTAAGTTAGAAAATCCACAAAATGCAGTGGATTACAAACCTATAAGCTTGTGCAACTCCATATACAAAATTTTAGCCAAGCTGCTCCAAAACAGACTTGCAATAATTCTTCCAAGAATTATTTTAAAAGAATAGTCAGGCTTCATTAAGAATAGATTAATAATGGAAAATATCTATCTTGCGAAAAAAATGATTAGAGAATTAAGCACAAAATCTAGAGGGCATAATCTATTATTAAAGTTAGATCTTTCTAAAGCCTTCGATAGAGTCGAATGGAATATACTATGTTTTACTATGAGAAAGATGGACTTCTCTGAATCTTGGATCGACTTGATATACAGATGTATATCAAGCCCATGGGTGAAAATCCTTGTTAATGGAGAGCTAGGAAAAGATATCAAGCCTGTAAGAGGATTAAGACATGAAGATCCCCTCTCCCCTTCCCTCTTTAACATTTATTTTGAGTTATCAATCGTTAATATCAAAGATAAATTCTACACAGGTAAAATTGGCCTATTTAGTCAGCCGAGGGATATTCCATTGGCGGGATGTCTGGCATATGTGGATGATGTGATTATTTTTACTAATGGTAACACTAGATCCTTCCATAACTTGATGGATCTGCTAAGAATTCTAGAGGAAGAAACAAGACAGAAAATAAATAATAAAAAATCTCAATTCATGATTGCTAAGAAAGCCCCAAGGAGCCTCGCACATAAAATTTACAGCATTACAAGATTTTCTCAGAAGAAAGGTGCAATTCAATATATTGGATGCCCTCTATACGAAGGTAAACTAAAATCAGAATACATAGATTTCTTACTTGGTAAAATTAAAAATAAAATCACTGGCTGGAAAGTAGATATGCTTTCTATGAGTGGCAGAATCACTTTAATCACACACGTGCTTCAAAGTGTAGTTATGCATAATCTCATGATTACTTACCTTCCAGCGGCAGACAAAAAAAGAATAGAAAAAGAAATGGTGCAATTTCTGTGGGGGATAAAAAATGGCAAAAGAAAGCTACACTAGAAATAATGGAATGATCTCTGCTACTCTAAACAGGAAGCTGGGCTAGGATTTGAAGATTTGAATGTTCTAGTCAGAGCCTGGGCATGTAAAAGATGGTGGAGGCTTAAAGAAAATAATAGCTTATGGTTAGAATTCATGAGAGCTAAATATTGTATAGAGGGAGACACGAGCAGAGAAAGGAGGAAGGCCAAAGTAAGAAAAAGTATGGATTCACCAAAAATGCTTAAACAAATGCTTAAACAAAGGGAGTTAGTGGATAAATACTCTAAATTCACCAAAAATGGATGGAAATGGACACTAAGCCCAGATGGAGTGTTCTCTCTCAAATCTATTAAAGAAAAAGTAAGAAGTATAAGGGAAACGCAACCCTTATTTAAATGGGTATGGAATAATGAAAACTGTCAAAAAATTAAAATTAACACATGGAAAGTCCTCACAAATACTATCCCATTAGATGAAAACATAAAAAAGAAGGGCATGCAATTTGCATCTAGGTGTGAATGCTGTTTATAGGCGACAGAATCGCTTGATCATCTCTTCTCTCAAGGAGAAATTGCACTAGAAATTTGGAAAAGATTAGATTTAGAAATGGGCCTAAAATGTAAATGTACCTCTCTTAAAAATAGATTACTCAAATGGAACACTGCACACACACAACACAGCTTGCAAAAATGGATTAAAAATAACATACCACATATTGCTATTTGGTGTATATGGAAGGCTAGGAATAATAGTAGATATGAAGGAAAGAGAATGATTGTTGAAGATATCTAGAAGGCGATAAAGCGAGAGATAATAATTACTTCTGAAGCTAGCCCGATAGCAGTCCAGGGTGCTTATCTAGATAGTGACACTCTAAAATTTTGGAATCTTAAGATATCTAAAACCCCTCCTCACAAAATTATAGGAGTTAAGTGGGAAAACCCATCAAAAGATAGATTAGTTTTAAACACGGATGGTAGTTTTGATAGAAACATAGGATTAGCGGGTGGAGGAGGAGCTGTAAGGAACTCTATTGGCCATCTCATCTTTGCATACACGGGTAGAAATATAGCCACATCCGCTCTTCATGCAGAAATTCTAGCATTGCGAGTAGGATTAAGAGCCTGCAAAACTAAAGAGCTTTCAAATATAGACATCCAGTTGGACTCTAAAATTCTGGTAGACCTAGTGAATAAAAAAAGAATTATGTGGAAATATGAAGAAGAGCTAGAAGATATCGGCTACTTAATAGAATACTTGAATGGCTCAATTAAACATATTTATAGGGAGGCAAATGCCTTGGCAGATAAGCTCGCAAAAGAAGGAAAAAACAAAGAATATATTGAATATGAAGAGGAATCCCTTCTAGAAAAATTTAAAGGTATTACTAGATTGGACAAGAAAAAATATCCCTATATTAGAATAGTTAAAAATTAGTATTTTGATTTGCCCTTGAAAAAGGAGTGCAGCCTTATTAAAAGCCTCCCCAGTCCTGAGGGGAGGTCTTAAAAAATAGAATTTATTAGTTTTTATTTAGAATTATTTTTTGTTAGGGCTTACCTTGCCAACCCTTCGTATAAGAACAGGTTTGCGGCAGATTGGTGAGTCTCCCTGGCCCTGAGGGGAGACCAAAAGCTACTAACTATATATATATATATATATACATATTAATTTGCTTCAGGGGCTAAGAAGCCAACCTTGTATGATTGAGGCAAAGGAACCACTGCTGTATCATCTTTGCAGGGATGAAATTTTACAGAGAAGAGTAAGTATAGAGGTTACATGCATTGTTTTGGATTATGTTATTGAGATGTTAGAACAGGTAAGCTGGCTGGGACTGGTGTTAGCACTTCCTAAAGCTCAGAATCTCCAGCAGTCGCAAACTTCTGGATTTATAATAGTAGTTGGTAAATCTTAAGCATTATTATGTAAAGAAAGAGTCTGTATCTTTTCATTACTAATAAGGTTCTAGAGTTTATTAGTATTTAGAATAGTAGGTAGGGAAAGGACAAAACAGATGTCTCTCTAAGCAGTGCTAAAGCTAAAGCATGGATATCTAAAAAGTAGAAAAAGTCCAGAAAAATTAAAATTCAGAAAGCTGAAATGCAGTAAAGAGACTGCATGCACCATGCGATGCTGCCCAATTCACCATATTAGGTAAGAGCAGGTATTTTCTGGAATCATTATTTGACTAATGCTTGTGGTTGATTCTGTTTTGCAGAAACACGGGGTTAGGGAGGGTAATTAGATGTGTAGCAGGCTGTCATAGTCGCAAGTCTGCTAGGTGCTTGCATATATGTCTGGAAAAGTGGATTTGATTCGTATCGAGTCAGAGTCTGTTGGGTGTTTGTCTGTGCTTGTTGTTTGTTTGATCTGTTAAATGGGTGTATAAGGGTCTGTGCGAGAGAGGTAGCTACTGGAGGAAAGTCAGAGATTGCTGGTGTACTTTTCTACAAAGTGGGTCTCGGACAAAAGAAGCATGGACAAGTCAACGAAGGTAAAAAAACTTTTCTACAAAGCATAAGGAACGTGGAAGGTCCTAGCCATAAGGAGAGCACCAGAAGCTAAGGAAAGGAGTAAGTTAAGGAGATTGAGAAAAGCCCAAAAATTTAGATGCAAAAATCTTCTATTTTAGCAAAAATAGCCAGTGGCTTAGCAAAAAACCAACTCAAATTCTAATCTATTAAAGCTACTATGAGCTTTTATTAAAATGTTAGAACATTATGGCTCTTTTATTTTATTTATTTTGTAAGTGGGTGTAAAAGGGAAAAGGGGTAGATCTTAGATTGTAAAAATGGTATTCCTCTGCCAAAAGAGAGGGTTATAATAATAAAACAAACCTTAAAAAAAAAGAAAAAAGAAAAATAAGAAGATGAAGAATAATAATAATAATAATAATTATTATTATTATTATTATAAGAAAAAGAAGAGGAAGAACAAAAAGAAGAAGTTGATAATGATGATTATGGTTATAAAGAAGACAAAAATAAAGTAGCAAAAGAAGGGAAAAACAATAAAAGATGTAAAAAAAAGATGAATAATAATAAATAGTAGTCAGTAAAATAAGAAGAATAAAATAATGATGTTGACGATGATAAACATGAAAAATATAAAACAAAAGGACAAGTGCAAGAATACAAAATAGATTATTTATAAGAAGAATAACAACAAATTAAGAAAAAGAAAACAACAATTACATCAAGAATAAGAAAAGAAAATTAAGAAGTATAAATAGATGTGGAAGACAATGTAGAACATTAAGAATAAAAATATGGTTAAAAAGAATAATAATAAGAATGAAAAAGAAGAAAATGAAGAAAAAGATAAAAGAATAAGAATAATAAAAATAATAAAAAAATAATAAAAAGAATAAAAAGAAGAAGTAGTAGTAGTACTTCTAGTAGTAAAAGAAGAAGAATAATAAGAATAAGAATAAGAATAAGAAAATAGAATAAAAGAGTGAGAAGAAAAAGAAAAATTAGAATTGATAGAAAAATAAGAATAAAGGAGAAGAAAATTGTAAGCATAGAAGAAGAAGAAGATTCAGAAGAAAAAGAAAAACAAAAAGATATAGAAGGTAAAAAAATAATTTAAAATTAAAAATGAACGAGGAGAAGTTGAATCAAAAAAATAACAAGAAGAAAAACAAGTAGAAGTAGATGAACAAGGATAAGAGAAGAAAAATAAGAACAACAAAAAATATACCTAGAAAAACAAGATGAAGTAGAACTATAATAAAAAAAGAATACGATAAAAAATCTAAAGAAGACAAAGTAGAAGAAGAAAATAAAAATAAAAAATTGAAAAAGAAGAAAAAGAAATATAAAAATAACATGAACAATACGTAGAAGAAGAATAATAATAAGCAACAGTCTGACAAATAATGAGAAAATAATAATTACAAATAAAAAAATAATGAGAAAAAAATATAAAGAAAAAGAAGAAGAACAAATAGAAAAAGAAGAAGAAAAAGAAAAAGAATAATAAAAATAAGAAAAATAAGAAGAAAAAGAAGAAGAATATAATGATAAATGGGAAGAAAGAAAAATAGAATTGTGAAGAACAATAAGAAGCAGAAAAAGAAATAATAGAATAAGTCAAAGAAGAAAAAGTAGAAGAATAATAATAATAATAATCATAATAATAGTAATAATAATAATAATAAGAAAAATATTGATAACAATAACAATAATAAGAATAATAAGAAGATGAAAAAAAATAAAAAACAATAGGTAGACGAATAAATGGAACCTAAAGAAGAAGAAGTAGATAAAGAATAATAAGCAAGGGTATAAGAAGAAGAAGAAGAAGAAGAAGAAGAAGAAGAAGAAGAAGAAGAAGAAGAAGAACATATAGAAGTAGTAGAAATAGAAAAAAATAGAATTATGAGAATAATAAGAAGATAAAGAAGTAGAATAAGAATAAGAAAATGAAAAAGAAGCAATAACAGAAGAAAAAAAGAAGAAAAAGTAAAAAAAAAATGAAGAAGAATTAAAAGTAAAAAAATAGAATAAAAATAAGTTTTAAAAATACAATGAATAAGATGTAGAATAAAAAGAAAAAAATGATGATGATGGTGATTATAATGATAATGAAGATGAGAAAAAATAAAAATATGATGGCGAATAATAATAATAATAACAACAAGAATTATAAGTGAAAAGAACTAAAAGATTCTGACATTGATGATGATGATTAAAAAGAATAAGATTTTGAAGATGAAAATAAAGAGAAAGAAGTATAGAAAGAAATATAGGAAGAAAAAGTGGAAGATGATTAAGAATATGATTAAAAAATAAAAAATAAAAAGAAAAAAATAAGTACAACAAGACATAGTAGAAGAATAAAAAATGAATATTAAATAGAGGAGGAATAAGAGCAATAACAATAAAAAGATAAAGAAGAATAACAAGCAAAACATTGATTTGAGAAAGATGTAGAAGATGAGGAAGAAGATGAAGAAAATTAGAACAACAAGTTAAATAAAAATAAAAAGATTAACTATATGATAAAAAAGATAATAATGATGCTGAAGAAGAAGAAAAAAAAAGAATAAAAAGAAGTACGAGAAGAATAAGAAGAAGAATAGAAAGTATCAAAAGTAGATAAATAAGAAGAATAATCAAGAAGAAGAAGAAAATGAAGAAGAAGATAATAAAGAATATGAATAATCAGAAATATAAATAGAAAAAGAATACGAATAATCAATAATAATAATAAAATCATAATGATGAAGAAGATAAAGAATAAGGATCAGAAAATAAAGAAGAAGAAAAAAGAAGAATATGATAAATCAAATAAAGAATAAGAAGAAGTTAATTGTGATGGCGTTGATTAAAAAGAAGTAGCATAAGAAGAAAATATAGAAGAAAGATATGAAGAATAGGAAGAAGTTAAAGAAAACAGAGAAAATAATTAGATCAAGAAGATGATGAAAAATAAGAAATATAAGTACAAGTAGAAGAAGATTATTATTATGAGGAAGATGAATAGTAAGAAAAAGAAAGAGAACAAAAAAAAGAAAAAGAAGGAAAATATATAGAATTAATTGTAAAAATAGATGATGATGAATAAGAACAAATAGATATAACAAAATAATACAAAGAAGTATAAAACTTAAATGTTGATTAGGAAGTAGGAGAAGAAAGAGAACAATAGAAGAACAAAAAGAAATAAAACAAATAATAACAATAACATGAAGAAGAAGAAGAAGAAGAAATTAGAAGAAATAGAATAATAAGAAGAGAAGAACAAAAGAAAATGAAAAAGATATAAAAGAAGAAAAAGTAGAAGAAGCAAATTAGGTAAAAAAGAAAATGATAATTAATAAAAATAAGAAGAATAAGAAGATGAAAGAAAAAATATGAGGGCAGAGAAGAAGATGAATAAAAAAAATGGGAAGTGAAGTGGAGGAAGTAGAATAACAAGAGAAAAAAATAAGAAAAATAAAGTATGGAGGAAGGTAGTAATAAGAAGAAGAACAACAGTAAAAAAAAGAAATATAAAAAAAATAAAATGGAGAAGGAGAAAAAGAAGAAGATATTGATGATGATGAATGAGATGCATAAAAAGAAGAATTGAGAGATGAAAAAGTAGAAGAAAATGATGATGCTGATGAAGAAGAGGAAAAAGTGGAAGAAATAAAAAGAGCAAAATTAAGAAGAAGAAAAGAAAAGAAAAATAAGAAGAATGAGAAGAATAGGAAGAATAAGAAGAATAAGAAGAATAGAAAGAATAAGAAGAATAAGAAGAATTGAAAGAATAAGAAGAATAAGAAGAAAAAGAAGAAAAAAAAAGAATAAGAAGAATAAGAAGAATAAGAAGAAAAAGAAGAAGAAGAAGAAAATGAATAAGAAGAACAAGAAAAAGAATTACAAGATCAAGAAGAAGAAGAATAATAATAATATCAAGTGAAAAAAAAAGATGAAGAACATGATACTTAAGGAGGAGAGAAAAAGAGAATGAAGTGAAAAAAAAGTAAGAAGAATAAAAAGAAGAAGAATTAGAAGAAAAAGTATAAGAATAAAAAAAAGAAGAAATTTAAGAATATTATGATGAAGAAAATCATGTATAACAACAAGAACAATAGCAACAACTATTAAAAGAGAATATAAAGAAAAATAGAAAATGGTGATGTAGAAATAGAAGAATAAGAATAAGAAGTTGTAGTAGTAATAGAAGTAGTGGTAGAAGAAGAAAATTTAGAACAAACATAAGTAGAAGAATTGAAGGAAGAAGCAGAAGAAGAAGAAGAAGAAGAAGAAGAAGAAGAAGAAGCAGAAGAAGAAGAAGAATAATAATAATAATAATAATAATAATAATACTTCCAAAAACAAGAAAAAGAATAATAATAAGAAAATGACATTCAAGAAGAAGAATAAGAAGAATAAGAAGAAGAAAACTAAGAAGAACAAGAAGAAGATGTTGAAAAATCTAAAAAAACAAGAAGAACAAACAAAATAAGAAGAAGAAAAAAATTATGATGAAAATAATATGTAAAAGAAGATGAAAATCGAAAAGGGGAAGAAGAGGAACACAATGAAGAAAAAGATAAAAGAGATAAACATGAATAAATATAAAAAGTAGGAGGAGAAAAAGATGGACAAAATGAAGAAAAAGATGCACAAAAAGAAGAAAAAAAAGAAAAAAAAGTAGAACATTATGAAGAAGAAACTAAGAAGAATAAGAATTAGAAAAAAAAATATAAAGACAAAAAATAACAAGAAGTGTTTGAAATAGAAGAAAAAGTATAATAAGTGGATGATGATTAAGATGATGATGATTATGAAGATGAAAAATAAGAATATGAAGATATTGGTGAAGAAGATGAAGAATAAAAAGAATAAGAAGTGTAATACGTAGAACTAAAAGTAGAAGAAAAAAAAGAGAAAGTTAAAGAAGAATAAGAAGAAGAAAAAACATATGAAGTAGATGAATTAGTAATAAAAAAAGAATAATTAGAAGAATAAGTATAAGATGAATAAAAAAAATGAAAGAAAAATAAGAATAAGAAGCAAAATAATACCAAGATGTTGAAAAAGAAGTAAAGAACAATAACAAGAAGAATAAGAAAAAGTGGATGAAGAAAAAGTGGACATATAAGAAGAAAAAAAATTGAAGAAAATGAGGAAGAAAAAGAAGATGATGAGAAAGGATTAGAAAACTAAGATTAAGATAAATAATAAAAGAAGAGAAATGATAACAAGAAGAAGAAAAAGAAAAACATTAAGAAGAAAATAAGAATAAGAACTATATTAAGTAGAAGAATAGTAATAAGATGAAGATAAAGAATACCAACAAAAAAAAAGAAAGAATAAGAAAATGTTGATGGGGATTAGGATAAGAATGAATATAAATAAACATAAAAAAAATTATAAACGAAACAAAAAGAAGAAGAAAAAGAATAATCATAACAAGAAAAAGAAAAATAAGAAGAATAAGAAGCAAGAGAAAAAAAGAAGAAAATAAAGAATAATAGAAAGAAAAAGAAGAAGAATTGAACGAAGAAAAAGAATAATTTAAAGAAAAAGAAGAAAAAAATAAAAAAATAAAAGAAAGAAGATGATGATGTTGATGATAAAAAATAAGAAGACGGAGAAATAAAAGTAGTAAAAGAAGAATAAGAAAAATAATAAAAAAAAATAGAAGAAGAAGTAGTAGTAGTAGTAGTAGTAGTAGCAGTAGAAAAAGAAGAAAAAGTAAAAGAATAAGAAGAAGTACTTGTAGTCGGTGGGTTGCCTGGCGTATGCGGATGATATTATAATTTTTTCAAATGCTTGTAGTCGGTCTATGAGGCATATGATGAAATTATTAAATATAATGGAGGAAGAAACTGGGCAACTGCTAAATAAGAATAAATGCCAATTTATGATAGCAGAAAAAACTTTTGAAAATATAGTTCAAAAGATAAAAAGAATCACGGGATTCACACATAAGAAGGGTGCGCTAATGTACCTTGGGTGCCCGATCTATGAGGGGAGGTTAAAGGGGGAGTACTTAGTGTTCTTAGTGGAGAAATTAAGGCACAAGATTGTGGGTTGGAAAGAATATCTACTAAGTATGGCAGGAAGAATAACTCTGATTTCACATGTAATGCAGGGGTCGCTGGCACATATTTTAATATCTTTACAGCCACCGAAAACTAATATAAGAAAACTTGAAAGAGAAATGTCAAATTTCCTATGGGGGAAAAACGAAAATAAGAATAAGCTTCATTGGGAAAAATGGGAAGACCTATGTTATCTTTTAAAGGAAGCTGGCTTGGGCTTCTCAAATCTTAATGATATAGCAAAAGCTTGGGCTTGCAAGAACTGGTGGAGCATAAAAGAAAATAAAAATGACAGCCTTTGGGTGGCATACATAAAAGCTAGATATGGACTGAATAATAGCCCCTTTAATAATTCAAAAAGAGCATCAAAAAAATGGAAATTGATGCATAATCAACGGAATATTGTGGAAAACCACACCATATTAACTAAAAGTGGATGGAAACGATCCTTAGATGCCCAAGGAAAATTTACTTTAAAAAGTATAAAAGAGCTGGTGAGAGATAAAAAAAACTCCACAAATGATCTATAAAGAAGCATGGAAAAAGGAGCTTCCACAAAAAATAAATATTTTTATGTGGAAACTTCTTTCAAAAGCCATCCCAGTTGATGAGCATATTCAAAAGAAAGGTATAAGATTAGCATCCAGATATGACTGCTGTAGCCAAGAAATAGAGAGCATGGATCATCTGTTCTCAACGGGGAATATAGCTAAAAAGATATGGAATAAATTAGAAATAGATGTATAATTAGAAAAAGGAACTAATTCACTTATAGAAAGGATAAAAAAATGGTGGGAAGGTAAAACAAAGAATAAAATTCTTAAATGGTTAAGAATTTATATCCTGCACATTGCAGTTTGGTGTCTATGAAAATCCAGAAATAAAAGCAGATTTGACGGCATCCCAATGGATGCCGAAAATGTCCTAGAGGAGATTAGAAAAGAATGTGCATTTATCTCGGCATGCAATCCCATAAAGATAGGTAGTGTAGAAATTAATAAAAATAGAAATGAAGCTTGTGGACTATCTACAAAAATGAAAAAAAGACCAGAAATTAAAATTATCAGATGGAAAAAACCCCAACGGAATAGTTTAGCATTAAATATGGATGAGAGCTTCAAAAGAGATATGGGAGCTGCAGGTGGAGGAGGAGCCATAAGAAACGAGGAAGGTGATGTGATAAGAGCGTTTACAATAAAAGGATTAGCCTCCTCAGCCTTGCACGCAGAGGTTATGGCTTTGCAAAAGGGTTTACAAATATGCAAAGATAACAATTTTAAAAATATTCAAGTACATGTTGACTCGAGTTTATTGGTGGATTTAGTGATAGGAAAAATAGAATTATGAAAACTAGAAGAAGAGATTGACAAAATCAAAACCTTATTAATAGAGCTTAAAGGAGAAATTATACATATATATATAGAGGCGAATGCCTTGGCGGACAAACTAGCTGAAGAGGGCATGAAGGGAGGTTCTCAAGAGTTTGAGGGGAAAGATATCCCTGATAAATACAAAGGCTTAATAAGTTTAGACAAAATAGGTTTTCCATATATTAGAATTCAAAAAAATAAAGATTAGAAATTAAGATTTAAAAGAATAAAGAAAGGACAGTAGAGATGGGTTTAAAATTTTTCTGTTTTTGGTTTTGGATTTTACTAACTTGTGTGTTTTGCAGCCTTATAGATCAATACAGGGGAAAATCACGTTACAAAAGAAGAACCACCCCGGTCCTGTGGGGAGGCATTAAAAGAAGACATAAAAAAATAATAAAATAAATATCTTTTGACTTTGGTGATTTTGGACATTGCTTGGTTGTTTGTTTTTGGTTGTTTTCATTTCTGTTTTCTGATATAGGTCAATGGTACAAGGCATAGGGACAAAAGTAAAGGTAGACAACTCAACAATAATTACATAAATTCCTAGGTTTTTGCTTAATGGTATTGCAGGGATTTACGCGAAGAGGCTTGCTTACCCTAATTGAAAGAAGGTTGTTCAGCTGTAAAAAGGTGTTACTGTCATGAGTTGGGTTTGTCCATGTGGTCTGTATGAGTGAGTTCTGAATTAGGGCATAATTTGGTGGACTTCTTCAGCTTCTGTTTTAAAAAGCGGATGTTGTGGTATGTATAAGTAGGCAGTATAAGTGTGTGTTCATGATCTGTAATGGTATGTAAAAGTGTCTGTTAAAAAGGTCTGTTAAAAGTGTCTATTAGAAGTGTCTGTTAGAAGTTCTCAAGCTGCAGCATCCTGGCATAACTTTCGAAATGTATGAAAAGTCTCTCAAAAGAACAGTTGCTGATAAGAAAGCTAAACAGAGATGGATTAAAGGTCAGCATAAAAGATAAAGTTTCAGGATGCAAATGGACAAAAAGATGGGCAGGGCTAAATGGACAAAAAGATGGGCAGGGCTAAATGGACAAAAAGATGGGCAGGGCTAAATGGACAAGAAAGGCATGCTAGTAACACTCAGCATAAAGAACTAATGACAGAAGCTCAATGAATACAGCAAGTCTAGCGACAAGAAATTTGATAAAGAAAAGAAAAATGCATTAGAAATAGCATTTATTGCTCTTTATAGTTTATGTTACTTGATTGTTTTATTTTAAAGTTTACAAATTGGTGTATAAGGGAGATGGGTAGAAGTTAGCTTGTAAACAATGGTATTCCTCCACCAAAATAGAGGGTTATATAATTAATAAAACAAAATTTTATAAAAAAAAAAAAGAAGTACTAGTAGAAGAAGTAAAAGAAAGAGAGAAAAAAAAAATAAAAAGTACAAGGATAAGGATAGGAAAACAAATTTTGAAAAAGAATAAAAGAAGAAAAAAAAATATAAAGATGATAATGATGATAATAAAGAAAGAAGAAGACAAAAAGAAAAATAGTAAGAAGTAGAATAATGAAAAAAAAACCAAGAAAAGAAAAAAAAACAATAAAAATTAGAAGAATAAAAAGAAAGAACAGGAATAACAACAAAAATAAGGATATGAAGAAAAAGAAAAAAAAAGTAGTATTTGATATTCAAACTACCTATCATTCTTATCTATTTTAGTGGTTTATAATGATGTGTATTCATGGAGATAAAGATAATATAAGTTAATTTCCCAATATTGGAATTTTGAAGAGTTTTGATAATTATATGTGAAATCAACAAATTTTTGGAGGTATTTAGTAGAGGTGATAGATTATTGTGTATCATGTAGTTTTGATGTTTATTCTTGGCTGAAACTCTACCTAATTGGTTGGGATAATTTTTGTACACCATGACCATTCAAATTTTATTAGTATAATATTTTCTACAAGACAATTTTTTAATGGCAGTGATATTAACATGAAGTTGCAATCATATTTAGCTTAGAAAAAATTTAAGTAGGTATGATATTAATTCTTTATCATAACAACCAAGTACCAAATTAGTGCTCAAGCTCGTGGCCAATTCCAAGCATCAAACTTTTGTTCTTAATATGGGTAGTAGTCTCAAGTTAGAGTTGTGGCATTTTTACAAAACCACAAAATTTGAACTATAAAAAATTACAGAGATACAACTATTCATGCCAAAGTCATTAAAATTATTCAAAATCATGACTTTTTGAGATACTAAAGGTTATAAAAGGCAATACATAAGTATGACTATTTCAAAGGCTACAAATATTATCATCAAAGTAAGACATATCCACAACTTATATGCTCAAGCTAATTTTTAATAAAATGGCATCTACACAACACAATAGCAATATGATATATTACAGAATTGAAGACCAATTCCATGGCCACCCACAAGACCATGAATACTTGAGTGATATGAAGTAAAACATTTTTTCCATTGCCATTTCCAATACCATGACCTTGGAAAACATATGAAAGACATTCTTAGTGTCCTGACTATTTCTCAATGCCACAACCATACAAAATTCAAGAAATATAATTAACAACCATGTAGCCAACACACAATGCCATGGTTATATATCAAATTTAGAAGCTATCACCAATATCCAGACACTTCTATCCATTGTCGCCCTTTATGGATGACAAAAGGACAAATGCATGAAGACTTAGTCATTTCACAATGCTGCAACCTACAATCATAAAGACATTAGCCTTAAGTCATAGTCATTACTAGTGTTGTGATTTTGTGTTATAGAAAGATAAAGTTGAAAATTATTGTCACAACTATTTTTTAGAGTTGTGATCTCAAGCTGAAGAGATGAAAGCTAAAGTTGTAACATTCTTCTATAAGTAATGACTTCTACTTAGAGTACTACAAGGCAGTCCGAGTGTAAAAGTGGAAGATATTGAAATTTCAAGGGATCTCTCATTTTCTTTTTCTTCTCCATCATGCAACAAGCAAAGTCATGATACTTATCAAACCCTAGTAGTAATTTCACACTTCCTAGGGGTTCTATATATAAGAGATGCAATATAAATTTTAATCTCTATAATTGGGGCTGACAACTCTTAATTCCTTCTCAACTATGGATGGATTCAATATTTTGTACCAAACTAGGATAGGTCTAGGGTTTGTATAAATTGAGATATCTAAGTGAATTGTTATTTTATATAAATTAATGAATGTTTTTGATATATTTTATATATGGATATTGATGGTTTGTGCAAGAGTATAAAAATACCATACTTGGGTTTCAATTATTTGTAGAATTGTTCAAGTACCACACTTGAACTAGGGTTTTAATTATTTATTAGTTTGTGAAAGATTGTTATGGTGGATGGTAATAGGTAAACTACAAGGCTCACTAACACATATGATAGGAAGGAGATGGTAACCCTTTCCACTATGATACATGAGATAAACTAATATATTGAATCCTAAATTTTGGGTATGCTAATCATCATAGATATGGTACTTAAAAAACTAATAGTATAAATGTTTTACATGTCAATCCTTTTATACATCTTAAAAGAGCTAGTTCTCAATTGTGAGAAAAGTTATATAAAATATTTTTCTAAGGGGTTCAACTTTCTTGTATGAGTCACATTATCAGTTAGGAGGATAATTATAGGAAATCTATTTGAAATGCGTGAGTATATTGTAACTCACAAGGTGGTGATAGTCCTTATGAATGACTTTTACTTATGTAGTTTCTACTAGAAAAATATGAGTGAAACATATATTAATTCAATGAGCATGATATTTATCAAGCCAAAAATATATATACTTACAAATAATATCAATATTTAATCTCAATGATATTTGAAGCTAGAGAATAAACGGTGCATACAAAGTAGTCATAAAGGGATATTGATGAAGTTGCCTAAAAGGTATGTGATTGTGAATGAATCTCAAGCATAGATGAATTATTATCTTGATAATTATGTATTGAGATGACAACTAAGAGGAGATCTTCATTGGGATGATCTCAATATTGATAATTACCTTGTATGTAGTTAAGGAAATTAGTCATTGCAAAAGACACTAACCTTTATTCTATGTCCAACATAATATAAATCAAGTAACTTAAGCATCATTACAGAGAATGAATGAATAAACCACGGTCCTAATATTGTCTAATAATCTATGAATATATTTTATTAAAAATGAGTTATCTCATTATTGAATAATTAAACTAGTAATACCATCTTTCTAGCAATCATATCTAGAAAAAAGTCCATTTATTAGTAATATGACCCTTGCACTTGTAGATCGTAGTTTATGAGAGACTCTCATTAATGAGCTTTTCTAACAAATGTCTAATCTATAAAATTAGTCGGTGTAACAAAGTCACAATAAATAGAAAAAAGACAAGAAGAAGAAGAGGATTATGATGATATAATAGAAGAGGAAGAAGCAGAAAAAAACAAAAAAAAAAGAACAAGAAGAAGATTAAGAAGAATAAGAATAATAACAACAAATTAGAAAGAAAATAATAAAAAAAAAGAATAAGATGATAATAATTATAAAGAAGAAGAAGTAGAATAAAAACTTGGTAGAGAGGAAAAAAAGGCTGAAGATGAACAAGAAGAAGATGAGCAAAAACAAAAGAATAAAAAGAAGAAAATAAGAAAAAAAGAAGAGTAATAATTATAATTATAATTATAAAAGAGAGGGAGAAAAGAAGAAGAAAAAATATTAAAATAATAACAATAATAATTATAAAAAAGTGGGCGAGAAGAAATAAAAAAGAAGAATACCAAGAAGAAGAAGAAGAAGAAGAAGAAGAAGAAGAAGAAGAAGAAGAAGAAGAAGAAGAAGAAGAAGAAGAAGAAGAAGAAGAAGAAGAAGAAGAAGAAGAAGAAGAAGAAGAAGAAGAAGAAGAAGAGAAGAAGAAGAAGAAGAAGAAAATATAAACAAGAACAAAAATAATAATAAAAATATGAAGGAAGAAAAAAATGATAAATAAGAAGAATTAGAACAAGAAGATTAAAATGATATGAATAAAAAGTACATGAACAAAAATATAATGAATAAGCAAAGAAGAAGGAGAATATCAAGAAGAAAAGAAGAACAAAAAAAGAAGAAGAAAATAAAATAAAATAAAATGAGAAATAATTTGAATCTAAGAAGAAAAAGACTATGAAGAAGCAAATAAGAAGGTAAAAAAAACAAAATGAATAATAATTAGAATATACATAGAACAATAACTAGAAGAAGAAGATAAAGATGAATAAGAGAAGAAAGTATAAAAAAATAAGAAGAAAAAAAAGAAGAAATAAAGAAAAAAAATAACAAGAAGAAATAGAATAATAAGAAGAAAAAAAGAAGAATAAAATAATGATAATGATAAAAAGAGAATTGGTAGACTAGAAAGTGGAAGAAGCAGCTAAATAAGTTGAATAAGAAGTTAAAGAATAACGAGAAAAAAGAAGAAAAAGAAAATAAGGAATAAAAAGAAGAAAAAGTAAAACACTACAAGAAAAAGCCCATATGGCTAGAAAAATTTTTCTAGCTATATGGGCTTTTTCCATTGCTAAAATATAATAACGACGGATTAATGATAGAAAATATCTTAAGCTAAAGTGTTCATCGCAAAATATTAAGGAGGAAAAAAAATTCCCTAGCAAATTTTTTAACAACGGAAATTTCCAAGCTAATTATTTCTTTTCTTGCTAATTTTGTTCGTAAATAAAAGTTACAGAAAATTTCCTAGCTAAATTAGCGAGGCAAAAATTTCTAGCTATTTTCATTGCAAAACTATTGTCACATTTTTATTTTTCTACGAAAAAATTGATCACATATTTTTAAATTTTTATTAAAATAGAATAAAACATATACCATAAACCATTGTTTATAATTAACAAAAAGTAAAAATAGTTAATAAATTATTCTGATACAATATGTTACATAGTTAAAACCAAAACATAATAAAACTTGATTGCCTCTTCTTCATCAATGTATATAATGACAATGCATTAAATATAATCTGCTTGTAAAATTGTTGTTGCTTTATCTCCCCTAGCTCTTCTCTTCGCCATTTTTCTACTGCAACAAAGGTATCCTAATCACACCGCATCATGTCTAGTGAAATGCTAGTTTCTATTTTTCTACAATTAGGAAAAGAATGACCTTATTGATGAAGTTGATGTAGTAGTGCAAGCTCCATTTTTGAAGTAGATGAAATCTTTGTTTTGCTTGTAACTTTAACCCAATTCTGATGTCCATTCACTTTTACAAGCTTCGTATGGGGATATTACGGTACCATATCTATACAAATATTAAACCAGTCAATCAAATCAAAATAAATAAATAAATAAATAAGGTTCTATTTTGATAAATATATAGTAAAATTATGCAATAAAACTTATAACTTATGTATAATACTATAGTATATATGTACATTTATACTGCAAAAGCCACAGATTCCAATCCCCAACTCTGATGTCCTTAGCCATAACATTAGATTCATTGCCAACAAGATTGCTAGAAACCACATATTCTAAAACATCAAATGTCATAAAATCATAGTACAAGGTAGGAATGGCATTAGGCACCTCTAAAATGTTAGAAATGCACATTCAGTAATGATTTTGTATTTATTGCTTGATAGAGCTGCCTTTAACTCGCATATCTAAAAATGCATATCTAAAAACACATGATATTGTATTCATAGTAAATATGTGTATATCATATTAAACTATAAATTTTAAAAAAAATAAAGCTTTGTGAATAGGAATGTGCTTTAGGCACTACCAAGGCTAGGAATTCCTAGCCTTTGTAGTTTATGACACACACAATGCAAACATGTGAACTATTACATGTGTATGCAAACATGCTATGTAATATTATAATATGCTTCTTTCTCTCTTTAGCTCATTAATATCAAAAAATCATAATATATAAATCAATAGAACATATAAATGTACAATGTGAATATATAATTCTCATTGGATTAAGGCAACCCACATACGTTGATGGCTATTACCATCTAGCTCATTACCATCTGCCTTGATACCAAAGTTTTTATCACATAGCTTCACTGCTTGCTCCTGAGTAATCATTGGTTACAAGGAGTCCATGTTACTTGGCTAAATCAAACTAGCATAAAAAATGAACAGCTAATAGTGGACGAATATAAGATGTGGTACCACTAGGAGCACCAATGGCGCTTAATGCTGGACCGCTATTGCCAACACTACTAACAAACACAATATGGTGCTTGATCACCACCTACTCAGAATTTAGGGCAAACAAAAATAGGCTTAGAAACACAGAATGTGGAACAACATGAGAATCAATTGTTAATAGCTATATCTCAAACTTCATTGACAAGATCAACAAAACAATCATAATCTGGAAGTTAAGTGGGCTCGCCATAGCTCATATTGATGAGATCATATATATGATGCAAAAAAACAACTGTTTTCACCATTTGAATGTCATTATCTAGAGTAAATACGAACGTCTAATAAAAGTTAGCCGACTTCCACTATAGTCTGGCATGCAATAATAGGGTGCCACATCATGTGGCAATCTGGCATGCACTACGTAGAAGTTAGCCATGTGCCAATGGTAGTCTAGAATGCACCACGTGCTTGTGTGCATTAGTGTCAATGTGTATGTAGTGTGACACAAATTAGGTGGCAGTGTGGCATGTGCCATGTGACAGTGTGCATAGCAGATGCATGTGTGGATAGGTAGTGGGTAGTTATATGCATGTAGTGTGGGATGCTTTGTGAGGTAGTGTGGGCAGTGAATGCATGTAGTGTGTTATGGTAGTGTTGGAAGTGAATGCATGTAGTGTGTTATTCCAGTGTGAAAAATAAATATAGTGCTGAAAAAATTAAAAAAAAATAAAAAATGATTTAGTTTGTGGATTATATTTTGGCTGCACCAAATATGTGTTGGCTTGCACTAAAGGAAGTAATCTGGGTTTCTTCTAGTCACATCTGTCTCTCATCTTTTCAGTGATGGCTCAAATTGCATCAATTTTAAGGCTCAAACAGCAACAAAACACACATAAACTCTCATTTCCCAGAAGAAACATTTCAATAAAATCAAAATCAAAATCAAATATCAAAACCTATATGAACATGTGACACTTTAATTCATCAACTTCCAAAATCGATGCCATGTTTGCACAGTAGATATCCTACAAAGAATCATGGTTAGGAAAGTCAGCCAAGCAAAGAACAAAACTAGAATCAAGAACAATGATGCCACCAAATAAATGTTTTTTTATTTAGATACACATAGGCAAAAATCATGTGCCTACAAGTTGCTCATTGTTCCTTCTTCATGAAGTGAGGAGATAAGAGCTTTGAGATTGCAAATCCAGTGAAAGACTTGTGTTGGAGTAGCTCTTTCAACTTATTTTCGCATATTATACTTCGCCTATCTTATGGATCCTTTTAAAGAAAAAGAACATTTAATGATTAATTGAAATTGAAGAACATTCATCGGGGGAAGGTGAAGATGATGGATGTTGGCACACCTGTAAAATTTTTTTTATATAGTCCCACATCTTCTTTACAACATTAGAATGAGATAATGCATCTTCACCTATACCAAAAAATTTTATGAGAGCAAATGAAAGAGGAATAGGCAGTTAGAAATCCAGAAGTTTTCTTCTTCTCTTGTTTCATCTTCGGCTTTGATTCATCATCTGAAGCTGTGAAGCATTAATATTTATTTAAACACATTGCAAATTGACTTCACCATGACATATTTAACCATAAATAAATTTTACCTATCTAATCTTTTTCCTCTCTTTTCTTCGATTCCTTGTTCTTTAAAATAAACAAAAAACATAAATAGTTCAAAAATAATTTTGAAATTAATGTTTAATGGTTAAAACAAAAACATAACATAGTTTCATCATCATTTAAAACAAAATCATCCTCATAATTAGCTGGTGCAATTATGTTAACCTCTCCTGAGTGGTTTTGATGCTAGAACTTGGAATGCTATATGTCGCATCATGGCCACTAACTGTGACTCTATATAGGACATTTGCTATTGCATTAAAAATTATTAGTGACCAAATTATTATCCAAAATAATCTCCTTCATCAATTTTGTCACTTAATCAAAAAATTTCTCAGACATATGATTTTCTAACTTCATGCTCATAGGTCAAGCCAAAAGTGATAATTGAGAATGTGTTTTACAACTAGGCCATACCTCATTATCTATAGCGTTAATCATATCATAAAATTTCGGAGCTTCAGGATTAGGTTGTTCATCCATGTAATCCATATTGAAGTAAGCACAAGTAGCTCCCATGACTATTTTATGGTATGTGTATGATGCTTCTTCACTACATGCATATGATTCAGCACCTATATTTTGGTCAATGTTATGAGCCATTGTACTTTCCTTATAATAAATCCAAATAAAATAATTCGGTACAAAGCCATATTTAGCAACATGGTATCTAATAGTGTTTAAATCATGAAAAGACATATTCTGACACTTACGGTTATCACATGGAAACTTAATTTTATCTCCATCCATCAATCTCAATTGACTACAAGTAAAGTTGATAAAAGTTTCTAGCACACCCAAAAAATTTTTATTCAAAATTTTATTCATAAACCTTTTGTAAATCTACTAACGATCTAATATCATTTTGCCCTATTATATTTGCAAAAAATAATGCTCAATCATATTTCTGAATGAAACATATAATGACTTCAAATAATACTAATAATTAAATAAAATCACTTACAGATGAATATGCAAAGATAAAATATCATGAATATCGAGGTATTGCATTTGCAAAATCTACATGAAAAAACATAGCATTTATTAGCATGGTAAAGATTAAAAGATGTCACACAATTACTAGGTGAAGGGAGACAACCATGTGAATGGAAAAAAAAGGGAAGCAAAAAAGAAAGGAATTGAAAGTTTGAAGGAATAAGCTTCTCACTACCCAATGAAGATCAAAGAGCAAAATTACTACAGTCATTCAACTCAATCTTTGAATATTAAAATAAAAAAAGGAAAAAAAAATTAATGGAATGAAGATCCAATTCCAAGAAATCTTGGCGAATGAATTAATAAAGAATTCAGACATGAACAAAAATAGATTTGGATTAGAAAACATATCATATAAAGTATTCAACTAGAAAACATAGATGTGATGCAAGCTACAATTATAAATTCCTAGCATTACAAATAAAGACTGATTAGAGATAAAAAGAATTATAGACATTAACATTAACATAATTAGTGGAAAACTGTAATCAAAAGATAGTTTGGTAAATAAAACTTACATACACATCAATTAATACCTAATTAATATGAAGGATGAGAATCTATTAAATTTAGCAAAAATTATAGATATGGCCATCACTTATATATTTTTGCCGATTATATATTTAAAATAAAGCTATATTTTGGCAAGAGCAAACATATAAACACGCATATAGATAAATAGATAGATAGAAAATAGATAGAGAGAATGATAGATAGATAGACAGACAGACAAAAAGATAGATTGATAGATAGACATATAGATAGATAAATAAATAAATAGATAGATATAAATATAGATAGATAAATAAATAAATAGATAGATATAAATATAGATAGATAGATAGATATACATATAGATAGACAGATAGTTAGATATATAGATAGACAACATATGATAGAGATTTTGTGAAAAAAAGAGATATAGTGGTGATCGAGGTAGCATCATCAAATAACATGACAAATTATTTTATGAAAATCTTCCAACAAAAACATATAAATGCATGTGGAAGGAATAAGAGTAAGATGTGTGTCATACAAGCTTTAAGTCTAATATAAATATTTTTAATACTATTTTATACTAAAAGCCATGACTGTGCATCCTTCATCTTTCTTGTGAAGAACAGTTGATCAGGAACAAGGGAGAAATTTATATTCTCCAACAATTCCATAAACAACTAAGGTATGAATTTAATCAATCTATTCCAATCTTTATTTAAGAAGATATAAAATTTAAAACATTTTTTATATGCGATATCACCGAATCTATGATACTGCAACAGAAGGGTGTTAACAAATTACTTTTTCAAATATTTGTTTAAAATTTAAAATTTAACAAATATTTTACATAAAGTAAATGAGTTCAAAAGTGTCACAAATAAAATAAGATAGCATAATGCCATAATCATTATTACATTCAAAAAATTGTTTTTATGTTATTCGATTGACAATTAGGAATTATGCTATGATTTTTTTAGAAACAAATCCATTTAATGGTTAAAACATTTAAGAAAATAAAAAAAAATATTAGAACTTTATTAAAAAACATATATTAATAGTTTTATCTATTAGAAATTAAGCCTCAATAAAAAAATCTATTGAAACGTATTGAGCAAACAATTAAAAGTGTATTTAGGTCCACAACAAATATTATTGTAATTGAATCAACTTCTTTAAAACTATTAATAATAATAGTTTTGATATATTTAATAAATAAATACATCAAATAAATCATTTTTTTAATTAATAAATAATAAAATTAAACAAACTAACAACGATATTCATTTTATTGCATATATAAATAAGGCGTGGACATGTGCAAGGTGTGGTTATCATTTAAATAATGAAAGTAGTTTTTTACATTATAATTTACATAGTTATATAATTTAAAATACTTTAATATAATATATTATTATATAATTTTATATGTTAGAATTAATTTGTTTATATTATTATCTGTGATATTATTATTTCAAAAAAATATAAAAATATTGAAACATATGAAACAAAATACTATATTTGATATAGTATTTTATTTCATACTTCCACCTTAATCTTGTATCTAAATATAAAATAGTAAATATAAGTTATGAAATAAAATGTATAATAAAATGAAATAAATACTTCCACCATAATCTTGTATCTAAATATAAAAATTTTAAATTTAATTTATTGGTACAAATAGGCGGTAAGAAAACCAATGGTAAATACTAACTGAAATTATACATTAGTAAATTAATAACTTTGATTATTGTCCATTATTGATGTGGGGGAATCTTACACTAATTACCAACACAAGTACATTCAACATATTAAATATGTTAGTATTTATTGACAACCATTTGTCCATTTCCATTTATCAAAATATACTTTGTTGTTAATGTTTAAAAAGATATATAACATTGCTTATAACCTAACTTCAACACCCAGAAAAATTTATCAATAGAGCTTAATTTATTCAAATATGTTGTTGTTAATCCATTGATAATTGTTTGTTGGATCAAGTGGTAATCAAAATAGTTTAATCTTATCATTTGAAAAATATAATATGGTAATCCATTATTAAATCAGTTGGGAAACTCCTAATTGAAATTGTGATGGTATTATGTCTATAGTTATTAATGGATTCAATCCATTACTAAAATTTGATTGGTAAAATATTCTTTTTTTTGTAATAATAGTAAAACATATAGTTATATATAGTCATCATATGTTGTTATACAAATAGTTATAAATATAGTTACATATAATTATACATAGTAATATATAGTTATATATATAGTTTTTAAAAGTATGTTTTCATAGTTAAACATATAGTAAAATATAATTATATATAACTTATATGTTATTATTCATATAGTATATATAGTTATAAATAGTTATATATAGTTAAACATATAGTTATATATATATATATATATATATATATATATATATATATATATATATATATATATACACACACACACACACACACATACAAATAATTATATGCAGTTATATATATATGTATACAAAGTTATAAACAAATATATAGATTTACATATATATACATATATGTATACATATTTACAAATAAGTTATATTTAATTATATAGAGTTTTATATAGTTATACAAATATTTATAAATAGTTATAGACATATAGGTAAACATAAAGTTTTGTATGTTGTTATTACATGTAATTATAAATATAGTTTCATGTTGTTATACATATAGTTACACATATAGTTATACTTATATTTATACATGTAGGTATATATAAGCTTCCATATAATTTTATATATTTATACATATAAAAAAAATATTTATATGTATAACTATATTTATACATATAGGTATAGATATAGATATAGATAATACATTTTTATATACAAATATATAAAAAATATTAAATATATGATGTTAATTATATATTTAAATATAGTTATGTATAATATTCTTATAGTTATGCATTGAGTAAAATATAATTATATATAGTTATATCTTATTATACATAAAGTATATATAGTTATATATATTTAAACATATAGTTTTGTGTGTGTGTGTGTGTATTCATACAAGTAGTTATATGTAGCTATACATAAATGAATACAAAGTTATAAACAAATATATAGATTTACATATATATACATATATGTATTCATAGTTACAAATATAGTTATATTTAATTATATAGAGTTTTATATAGTTATACAAATATTTATAAATAGTTACACTTATATAGTTAAACATAATGTTGTATGTTGTTATACATGTAATTATAAATATTGTTACATGTTGTTAGACATATAGTTACACTTATAGTTATACTTATATTTATACATGTAGCTATATATATTTTTTCATATAATTTTATATATTTATACATATAGTAATGTATAGGTATAGATATAGTTAAATATATTTTATATACTAATATATAAAAATGTATATTAAATATAAGTTGTTAATTATATATTTAAATATAGTTAAGAATATTGTTTTTATAGTGATACATATAGTAAAAGACAATTATTTATAATTATATGTTCTAATTCCTATCGTATATTTAGTTATAAATAGAGTTATATATAATAATATTTAATTATACATATAGTTATAAATATGTATGTAGTTAGATATATAATTATATATAACATTTTTATAGTTATACATATAGTAAAATACAATTATATATAGTTATAAATTTTTATACATATAATATTTTTTGTTATAAATATAGTTATATAAAATTATACATATAGTTATAAATTATTATATAGTTATAAATATAGTTATATATAGTTTATAAATATAGTTATAAATATAGTTACAAACATAGTTAAATATAGTTATAAAAAGTTTTATATAGTTATAGAAATATTTATAAATAATTATACATATATAGTTAAACATATAGATATATAAATGTTGTTATAAGTTTTAATTATAATTAAGTTACATGTGTGATTACACACATAGTTATACATATAGTTATAAATGTAGTTATACATGTTGTAGATGTGGTTATACATATATTTTCAAGTAATTATTTATATTTAGACATATAGTTATGTATAGGAATTAACTTAGATAAATACATTTATATATAGTTATATGTTGATACACATATTGTTAAATACAATTATAAATTTATATATACGAATATATTAAATATATTTTGTTAAATTTATATAGTTATGTATATTATTTTTATAGTGATATATATAGTAAAATAAGAGGAAGAAGCGGAAGAAGTAGAAAAAGTGGTGGAATAAGAAGAAGATGATGAATAACATGCAAAATAATAATAATAATAATAAGAACATAAAGAACAAGTAGAACAAGAAAAGTAGAAGAAGAATAAGAAGATTAAGAGAAATTAGAATAAGATAAAGAATAAATAAATGAGAAGAAGGTGAAGAGGAAAAAAATAAGAGAATAAAAAGAAGAAGAAGAAGAAGAAGAAGAGGAAGAATAAAAAGGGAGGACGAAGAAGAAAGAGTGGAGGAAGAAGAAAGAGTGGAGGAGGAAGAAAGAGAGGAGGAGGAGGAGGAAGATGTAGAAGAAGAAGAATATAAAAAAAGAGTACCAAAAAGAAGAATAAGAAGAAGAAGAAGAATAATAATAATAATAATAATAATAATAATAATAGGTGGAAGAAGATGAAAAAGAAAATTAAGTAGAAAAAGAAAAAGAAGAAAAAGAAAAAGAAATAAAATAAAATGAAGAAGAAAAAGTAGAAAAGAAGAAAAATAAGAATAAGAAGAAGAAGAGAAAGAATTGAAGGAAGAATAAGAGGAAAAAAAAAAGAAGAAGGGAAAGAAAAAGAAGAAGAGGATGAAAAAGAGGAAGTAGAAGAGGAATAAGAAGAGGAAGGAGAAGAGGAGGAAGAAGAATAAAAGTAAGAAAAAGAAGTAGAAAAAAAGAGAAAGAAGAAGTAGAAAAAAAAAGAAGCAGAAGAAGAAAAAGAATAAGTAGAATAAAAAAATGATGATGATTAAGATGAAGATGGAGAAGAATAAAAAGAATGAGAAGAAGAAGATGATGATGGTTAAGGAGAAGGGGAAGTAAAAAAAATATTAAAAAAAAGGAGATGAAGAAAATGAAGAATAAAAATAAGGTAGAAGAAAAGAAGTAGAATAAAATGCTGATGATAAAAAGGAATTAGAATAATAAAAAGAAGACAATGAAGAAGAAGAAAAATATGAAGAAGTCGAATATGAAGTAGAAAAATATGAAGAGGAGGAAGAAGAGGTAGAATAAGAAGAAGAGGAGGAATAAGAAAAAAAAATAAGAAACAAATAAATAAAATTTAGAAAATAAAAAGATGAAGTAAAAGAAGATGAATAAGCTGAAAAAGAAGAAGAATAAATAGAAAAGAAGAACTAGAAGAAGAAAAAAAAAGAAAAGAAGAAGAAAAAAAAGTGAAAGTAGATGAAGAAAAAAAGAAGATGTGGAAGAAGAAAAAGAAATGGAAGAAGTTAAAAAAAAATAAGAAGAATTAGAATAAGAAGTAGAAGTAGTAGAAGATGATAAAGAAGAATAAATAGAAGTGGAAGAAGAAGAAGGAGAAGAAGAGGAATAAGAAGAGGAAGAAGAAGTGGAAAGAAGAAGAACAATATGAAGAAGTAAAAGATGATGAGAAAAAAATGAAGAAGAAGAAGAAGAAAAATAAGAATAAAAAATAATAAGAAGAGAGAGAAGAAGAAATAAAAGAAGATGAAGAAATTTAAAATTAAGTAATATAAAAAGAAAAAGGACATGAAGAAGAAAATCATAAAAAATAAGGATAAGAAGGAAGAGGAGTAGAAGTAGAAGAAGATGACGAAGGAGAAAAAGATTAATGAGGAGGAGGAAGAAAAGAAGAAGGAGAGATGAAAAAGAAATAGAAGAAGAAGAAAAAGAAGAAGAATGAGAAGAAAATGAAGAAGGAGAAGAATAAGAAGTTAAAGATGAAGGAGGAGGAGGAGGAGGAGGAGGAGGAGGAGGAGAAGAAGAAGAAGATGGAGGAGTAGGATGAGAAAAGGAAATGGAGGAGGAGTACGAGGACTAGTTGTAGGAGAACAAAAAGAAAAGGAGAAGAAGAATATGAAAAAAATGAAGAATAAGAAAGGATGAACAAGAAAAAAATAGAAAAAGATTATGAAAAATAAATAAGAAGAAGATGATGATGATGTAGAATAAGAAGAAAAAAAAAGAAGAAGAAATAGAAGAAGAAGATAAAGGAGTAGTAGAATAAAAAAGAAGAAGATGATGATGAAGAGAGGGAAAAAGAAGAAGAATGAGATGGAGAAGGAGAAGAAGAATAATAAATAGAAGGAGATGTAGAAGAAAACGTAAAGAAGGAGAGGGAGAAGTTGAAGAATAAGAAAAAAAAGGAGGAAGAGGATGAGGAGAAGATGAAGAAGAAGAAAAAAAAAGAAAAAGAAAATGATGATGATATTGAAAAAGAAGAAGTTGAAAAGAAGAAGAATAGGAAAAAGAAGAGGAATAAAAAAAAGTGAGTGGAAGAACAAGAAGATGGGTAATAAGAATTTGAATATAAAAAGGAAAAAAATAAGAAGAAAAAAAAAGATGTAAAAGAAGCGGAATATGAAGAATAAGAAGAGGAGGAGGAGGAGGAGGAAGAAGAATTAGTTGAAGAAGAAGAGAAAGAAGAAGAATAATGAGAAGGAGAAGAAGAAAAAGAATAAGAAGATGATGATGATGATGGTGAAGAAAATAAAGAAGAAAAAGTAGAGAAAGAAGAAGAAGAAGAATAATAATAATAATAATAATAATAATAATAATAAATAGTGGAAGAAGAAGAATAAGAAGAAAAAGTAGATGAAAAAGATTAAGATTAAGATTAAGATGAAGAAGAAAAAGATTAAGAAGAAAAAAAAAGAAATGGAATAAGTAGAAGAAGAAGAATAAGAAGAAATAGATGAATAAGAAAAATAAGAATAAGAAGAGGAATAGTAAGAACAAGTAGAAGAAGAAGAAAGAAGAAAAGGCAAACCCACAGCCTAGAATTCTAGAGAGACAAAGTTTTGTTCTAGAGAGAGATGGTTGAATTTTAGAGAGATAAAAAGCTAAATTAAAGTTTAAAATTGAGTAGATAGATTACTTATCCCATAAGAAGTCATTTGCATCAATTTCTCAAATGACCACACCCCCTAAACCAAACATATCAAAAATAATTATGAAACCATGATCTTCTTCTCAATGAAAGAGATCATGATGGTCACAAAACCCGACAATTTCTAACTGGCAGAAAAATTTTCACATGGACCCCCTCAATTGGAAGAAATCAGAAGATGTTTCTCAACATTGAAGCTTAAAGGGCTGACAAGAATTGGAGCATTCAATAGTAACATTATTCTGATACAACTATTAATGGAGGAAGATTTCCTTTGCTTTTGGCTGAAGGGACAATGGCTAATCATGGGCTTCCCCATGAGGGCATTCAAATGGACGACAAGCTTCTCAACAAAAAAGGCAACTTCAATAGCCCCGATTGGTTTAACTTTTTTAATCTTCCTATACACTTTTTTAAAAAGTCAAACCTATACTCCATAGCAACTTGTCTGGGCTTGCCACTCTTTAGAGATGATGTCACAACATTGCTAACTACTTCTAGCCTGGCTTGAGTATGTGTGAAAGTAAACCTTCAAAAGCAGCTTCCACACAGGCTATAGATTGGCATCAATGAGAAGGAATGTATCTGGCAAGCTATAATCTAAATAACTTGCCTACTTACTCTAATAATTATAAAAATATAGGATATGGGTCAGAGGAATGTTTGGGGGAAAATGAAGGCAAGAGACAAAACATATGAACTATTAGGTAGAAAACTAGAAAGAATATAGGAAAATGAAACAAAAAACTTGTAGAAACAAGAAGTTTAGATTGATTTAGACCCCCCCTTTGAAGAAAACAGCAAAATCCAAAGAGAGTAAAGACTTTCCAAAAACACATGCAGTTATACAACAGCAGGAGCAAAAAAATCACAAGCCAAATGAGCGAGCAAATGGTAAATATCTACTGGTTACAGTTTCACAATAGCAAATGGACACAAGGAAGAAAGGAAGAAAACAAGGATGGAAGGGCTCAAAAGAATGCCTAGATGAGATAGAGACAGAATTAGAATCACAAACTATATATTGTATCCTTTTCAACATTAACAAAGAGGAATAAAGTCTTGGGGAAAGCTATGGAAACTATGACTTGGAGCTGAAAAAAATAGGCATAATTCGGTAAAAAAACCTAGTAACATGAAAAAATATTTAAATAGAACTTATGAATCAAAATGCACAACAAGAGTACAAGCAAGATCATCATCGAATAGTGTTTAACTACATATATTGGAACATCAAAGGGGTAGCCAACATCTCTTCCACTAATAGATTAGAAAAGATAATTAGAATATACAAAGCTCCCCTAATCATGTTAGTGGAGCCACTGGTGAAAAAAAGTCAGATGGATAAATACAAGAATATTCTAGATTGTGAAAATGGTTTTTTTTCAAACACGAATAGCAAAATATGGATTTTATGAAAGAAGAAGCTGAACATAGTAATCTTGGATGAATCAGAGCAAATCATAAATTTTAGCATGGGGAAAGAAGAGGAGACCATAATATCGGTGGTCTATGCAAAGAATATTAATGAAAAAAAGGAAGAGTTTATGGCATGCAATGGAAAATCTGGCAGCAAAAAGTGAACCATTGATTATAGAGAAGGATTTAATGTGATAAGAAGCACAATAGAGCACCGATATTCAAGGGAGATCAACCAATTCAATGACACAATAACCAAAATCGACTTAATGAAGGAAGACTTCCTATGATGAAAGTAAACATGGTGTAATAATTAGAAAAAAATGGGTGTTATCTGAGCAAGTCTAGAGCAGGTTATGCACAACAACAATTGGGTGGTTAAGTATGGTTGTGCATGGGTAAGACATCTGGATAGAATCTATTCAAATCACAGCTCCATATTGATAAGCATATATAATGGACAAGAAAAGAATGAAGCTGCATTTAAATTCCAAAATATGTGGTGCCTACATGTTGGATTTTAACAGATAATAAAAAAGTCATGTTACAAGATAGCGATAGGTAATCCCATGCAGATTTTTTAAATGAAGTTATGAAGACTAAACAAAAGTTTGAGCATATAGAATAAATAGCATTTTGGGAACATCAACAAAGGAATAGGAAAGGTAGAAATTTGAGTGGAGAAGCTAGAACTAGAATTTGAAGAAGACCAAAGAGAAGAAAAGAATATGGAACTTGGTAAAGTCAAAGCTAATCTTAGGCAAAAGCTTCAAATCGATTAGTGTTATTGGAAAGAAAAAGTAAAAAAAAATGGCGAAAAGAATGGAACATAAACACTAGATTTTTCCAAATGGTAGAAAAAATTAAAAATCAGAAAAAAATTTATATAAAACATAAGAAATGTGAAAGGAGCATGGGTGGAGAAAGAAGAGGAGATCAAGCGAATATTTTATGAACATTTCAAAAATCAGATATGTGCCAAAGGAGGATCCAAGGAGAATAGCCTACTACAAGGAATCAAGCAAAAATTCATTGTGAAAGACAACGATAATTTGATAGCCTTGCCCAATGAAGAAAAGATAAAAGAAATGATACTTAGCATTGATAAAAAAAGTATAGCGAGCTCGGATGGCTTGAACAATGAATTTTTTTCAAGCTTGATGGTTCATAATCAAAGAATATCTTTTAAAAGTTATAAAATGGATCTTTTGTGGAGTTGAAATAAATAAAGCATGGTTGAAATCTTATATAGTACTTATACCCAAGAGAGAAAACCCACAAAATTCTGAAGATTATAGACCAATCAACTTATGCAACATAGTCTATAAAATATTGGTGAAAGTACTTCAAAAGAGGTTAAGTATCATCCTACCTATAATTATATCGGAAGAACAAATGAGATTCATGAAGGATAATTTAATGATCAAAAATATAAACTTGGCTGATGAAATAATGAAAGAATTGGCCACCAAAACTAGATGAAAAATTGTGGTCTTCAAACTAGATTTATCAAAAGTATTCGATAGAGTAGAATGGGATACACTCTGCTTTATAATGAGAAGGATGAGCTTTTTTGAATTCTTGATTGATTTGATTTTTAGTTATGTGCGGAGTGTATAGGTTAATATTCTATTAAATGGATAGATTTGTGAAGAATTTAAACTAGTAAGAGGTCTAAGACAAGGTAACCCCCTTTCCCCCTCTCTCTTTAACATATATTTAGAACTCTTGATCATTAACATAAAAAAGAGAAAGCAAGAGGGTTGAATATTAGCCTTTCATCAACCAATAAATACTTCTCTAGTTTCTTGCCTCGCATATGTGGATGATATAATAATGTTCACAAATTGCAGCAACAAATCATTGAAGAATAAAATGGAGTTATTCCATATTATGGAGAAGGAAATGGGACAAATACTTAACAAAAGAAATTATCAATTCATAATCTCTTCGAAAGCTCCATCAAGAGTAGCACAAAGAATTAAAAAAGCTACTGGATTTTTACAAAAAAAGGGTACTATAATCTATTTAGGATGCCCAATATATGAAGGAAGGTTGAAAGTGGAATATTTAAAGTTCTTTATAGAAATGTTGAGGAAAAAGGCATCAGGGTGGAAGGAGAATCTCTTAAAAATCATAGGAAGAATAACCCTCATTACATATGTGCTTAAAAGCAAACAAATACATAACTTAATTGCAATTTAACCTCCAAAGATAGTTATTACAAGGCTGGAACATGAGCTTTCTAACATTCTATGGGGGAAGAAAGCTGCTAGACCTAAGGTGCATTGTATAAAATAGGAAGAGCTATGCTATCCAAAGGAAGAGGCTAGATTGGGCTTCACAAGCTTAAAGAAAATGGCTAAAGCTTGGACATATAAAAGATAGTGCAGATTAAAATAAAATAAAAGCTTGTGGACAGAATTTATGAAGGCAAAATATTGTTTTGAAAATAATACCAATAGATAGAGAAAGAAGAATAGAACCTAGAAACATGAAAACAAATGTTAATACAAAGAAAGCTGGTGGAAATGCAATTTAAACTAAGATAGGCTAGAAATGGACCCTCAATATTGATAAAGCATTCACAATATTGTCAGCTAAAAGTGAGGGGAAAATTAGATAAAGGGTTCAACCGATATATAAATGGTCTTTGTCTAGTGAAACTCCACAGAAAATATGCACTTTCATGTGGAGAACCCTTTCTAATGTAGTCCTGATGGATTTAGTAGTCAGAACAAAGGAATAAAACTAGCTTCAAGGTGGGAAGGTTATGCATCAAACATGGAAAGGCTAGATCTTTGTTTTCAGAAGGGAAACTAGTAGCAGGTGTATGGAAGCACATGAAAGCATCCCTACAAATCAACAATACATACCCTTCACTGAACAAGAGATTATAAAAATGGAGCAAAGAAAACTCCAAAAATAGAACACATAGGTGGCTCAAGTGCAACATTCCACATGTAGTAATCTGGTGTATTAGAAAAGCAAGGAATAAAAGTAGATTTGATAGAAATCCAATGTGCATTAATAATATACTAAAAGAGATTAAGCTAGAGATAAGTAATATTTCAACAACTTGGCCCATTAAAATACAAAGTGGAGAAGAACAGAGGGAAAAATTGAAATCGTGGAAATGGTTGGAGAAGAAACCTAAAGCCCTTAGTGCTACTTGTACCTGTTAGACAAGCTGTCAAAATAAAAAATGTCTTTTAATATAGATGGAAGCTTCAACATAGAAATGAGAGTGGCTGGTGGAGGGGTAACACTAAGCGACTCAACTAGAGGCCTCAAATTAGGATTCTCTATGGCTTGTAAGGCCAATTCTTCTTTACATGCAGAAATTATTGCCTTGTTAAAGGGGCTCCAAACATGCAAAGAAAGGAACTTTAAAGAAATCATGGTACAAGTTGACTCCAAGCTCCAAGTGGGCTTAGTAAACAAAAAGATGGAGATGTGGAGATACGAAGAAGTGATAGAAGAAATTTTGAATCTATTGAAAGAGATGAACTACTCAATATCTCATATTTTTTTGGAAGGCAAATGAGCTAGCAGACAAGCTAGCAAGAGAAGGTGTTAGAAGAGGATAGCAAGAATTTATGGAAAAGACGTCCTAGATAGATTCAAAGGTGCAATAAAGATGGATAGTATAGGGTACACATATATTTAAAAGAGTGAGGAGGGGACAAAAGATTCTAGGAGTTAAGTCGAGAAGAGCTAAGGAAGAAGAAACCTAAGAACCCTACTTAACTGATGGAGAACAACAAAGAATCAGCCTTGGAGTTCCTCTAATGAAGTAGGAAAGACAAGGGGACAAAAAAAGGGGAAAGTAAAAGCAAAATGGATGAAGTCAAAGAAGTTAATATTGGAAAAGTCTCAAATAGATAGAAGCAAAATAATCAAGCAAATAATATATAGTAGACAACATATATGGAATTTTTAGGGAAAACAAAAAACGGATGAAAGTGCGGTGAGGTTTTATTTTGTAGAGAGCATGCACAAGTTGATAGAAGAATCCTAGGAAACATAAATTATAGTAACTGGAGCTGAGAGAGATAAAGACAAGAAGAGGGTAGTTCAGAAGTGTAGATCTATTTAAAAAATAAAATTTATAATAAAGCAAAGGCATTGGTTGCTAGACAAAGACATTAAAAGGAAGTAAGAAGCACACATGTAGCTGCATTTAAAGTGGAATTAGAGAGTAATCCCGATTGAAGTTTTTGTATGCATTGGAAGGACCGAAAGATTGCAAAACTTTAGTCAAATAAAGGGGTGAGGAAGAAGAATACAAAGCACTTAACTTAACTTGTGAAGAACAACAAAGAATCTGCCTGGAGTTACTCTTATGAAGCAGGATAGACAAAAATAACAAAAAAGAAAAATTAAAGCAGAGGGAGTTAAAGAGGTTAATGTTGGAGTAGTCTAAATTAGACATAAAGAAAACACAGGTAGGGACAACAAATATGGAAGAAAAGTGAAGGCATAGAAAGTGAAAGTTTAGTGGGATTATTTTCCAGGGACAAGAAGGTAGAAGAACCCTTGAGGGTAGAAAATAAAATCACTAAAGTTGAGAGAGATAAAAGAAAGGAGGTAGCTCAAAAGTGTAGTTCTTCTTAAAGAACAAAAACCAAAATAATGCAAAGACACTGGAAGGCAAAATGCAAAAAATATCTAGGAGAAGAGATTGAAAAAGACATTAAAAGGAAGCTAAAAGCACACATCTAGCTGCATATAAATAGAGAACAATCTCCAGTTTTATGTGATGCATTGTATAAAAATACAGTAAATAATGATTAAGTGAAAGAGGGGCAGGGCTGGAAGGGTGGCATGGAATGACTTAAACCTATTATGGCATATGAGTTTCCGTGGAACCCCATTACAAATTACAAAAATAGTAAAAGCACAAGAAATATGGAAACATAATCCAAATGGAAACAGAGGGATGTAGATGGAAAAATAGATGGATTAAGGTAGAACTAGAAGGAGTAAAAGTGGAGAAGTAGAAGCGCCATAGAGTTTAATAAAGATGAGGATAGAAAGATGGAGAGGCATATATGAAAGAACAAGGAAAAGAATCAAAGATAGAGAGAGAGGCGAGATGAAAGAAAGAGGAGTAATCAGAGATGAAAGTTACAAAGCTGGAAGAAAGAAATTGTAGAAAAGGGGCTGGACAAAAAGAGGCAGAGCAAGGGACAGAGATAAAAGATAAAAAGAATCAACAAGGAAAAAGAGGAAGATGAAGAAGGAGAATAAGAAGAAGAAGAAAAAAAAAAGAGGAGGAGGAGGAAGTTAAAGAAGAAGAATAAGAAAAAGAATAAAGAGAAATAAGAAGAATAAGAATAAGAAGAAGTTGAAGAAGAGAATGAAGAAGAGGAAGAATAATAATAATAATAATAATAAAAATAAGAGGAAAAAGTTGAGGAAGAAGAAGAGGAACAAGAATAAGAAGAAGATAGGAACTGGAAGAAAAAAAAAGAAAAGAAAAAGAAGTGGAGGAGGAGGAGAAAGAAGGATAAGATGAAGATGAAGGGGAGGAGGAGGAGGAGCAGGAGGAAGAAGAAGAAGAAGACGAAGAAAAAAAAAGATGAAGAAAAAGAAGAAGAAGAAATAAAGAAAAAGAAGCAGAATATGATGAGGAAGAAGAAGAAAAAGAAGAAGACACAAAAGAAGAAGAAGAAGATGATGATGATGATGATGATGAACAATAATAAGATGAAGAAGAAGAGGAAGAAAAAGAAGAGGAAGAGGAGAATAAAAAAAAGGAGGTAGAAGAAGATGAAGAAGAACAAGAGGAGGAATAAGAAGATGAAGAATGAGAAGAAGAAGAACAAGATGAGGAGGAGGAGGAAAAACAAGAATAACAAGAAGGAGAGGAAGAAGAAGAAGAATAATAAGAATAAGAAAAGGATTAAGTAAAAAAAATGAAGAAAAAGAAGAGGAAGAAAATTAAAAAAAAGAAGATTCAGAAGAAGATGATGATGATGAAGAGGAAGAAGAAGAATAAGAAGAAGAAGAAGAAGAAGAAGAAGAAGAAGAAAATGAAGTAATAGTAGTAGTAGTAGTAGTAGTAGATGATGAAGAAGACAAAGTAAAGAAGAAGAAGAAAAGAAGAATATGAAGAATAAGAAGGGGAGAAATAAGAATAAAAAAAGATGAAAAAGAAGAAGAAGAAGAAGAAGAAGAAGAAGAAGAAGAAGAAGACGTAAAAGAAGAAGAAGAACAAGAAAAAGAGAAGAAAAAGAAGAAAAAGAAAAAGAGAAAAGAGAAAAAAGAAGAAAAAGAAAATGAAGAAGTAGTAGTTGTTGTAGAAGAAGAATAACAAGATGAAGAATAAGAAGCGGCAGAAAAAGAAGTTGAAAAAAAAGTTGAAAAAGAAGTTGAAAAAGAAGAAGAAAAAGTGTAAGTTGAAGAAGAAGAAGAAGAAATGGTAGAAGTAGAATAAAAAGAAAAGGAAGAAGATGAAAAAGAAGAAGAGAAAAGAAGAAGAAGAAGAAGAAGAAGAAGAAGAGGAAGAGGAAGAGGAAGAAGAAGAAGAAAAGAAAGAAGAAAACGAATAATAATAAAAGAAAAGGGAAGAAAAATATGAAGAAGAGAAAGAAGAAAAAAAATATGAAGAATAGAAAGAAGAAGAATATAATGAAGAAGAGAAAGAAGAAAAATAAAAAGAATAAGAAGAAAATAGGAAGAAGAAGAAGAGGGGGAGGAAGAAGAAGAAGAAATGGAAGAAGAAAAAGAAGAGGAAGAAGAAGAAGATAGAAGAAAATGAAGAAGAAGATGATGATGCTGATGATGATGAGGAAGAAAAAGAAAAAAGAAAAAGAAGAATAAAATTAAAAGGAGGAAGAAGAAGAAGAAGAGGAAGAAGGAAAATAAATAGAAGTGGAAGAAGAAGAATAAGGAGAAGAAAAGAAGAAGAATAAAAAGATGATGAAAAAAAAGATGAATAACAAGAAGAGGAAAAAGAAGTACTAGAAGATGAAAATGTAAAAGAGGAAGAAAAAGAAGGAAAAGAAGAGAAGAAGAAGAGAAAGAAAAAGAAAAAAAAAGAATATTAATTGGAAAAAGAAAAAGAAAAAGAAAAAGAAAAAAGAAAAAGAATTATAATATCTTTAAGAAGAAAAAGAATATGTTAAAGTAGAAAAGTAAGAAGAAGAAGAAGAAGAAGAAGAAGAAAAGAGAAGAAGAAGAAGAAAAAGAAGAAGAAGAAGAAGAAGAAGAAGAAGAAGAAGAAAAGAGAAGAAGAAGAAGAAAAAGAAGAAGAAGAAGAAGAAGAAGAAGAAGAAGAAGAAAAAGAAGAAAAAGAAAAAGAAAAAGAAAAAATGAAAGAAAATGAAGAAGAAGAAGAAGATGATGATGATGATGAAAATGAACAAGAAGAGGAAGTAGAAAAAGAAGAGGAGGAGGAGGAGGAGGAAGAAGAGGAGGAGGAGGAGGAGGAGGAGGAGGAGGAGGAAGAAGAAGAAGAAGAAGAAGAAGAGGAAGAAGAATAAGACGAAGAAGAAGAAAAAGAAAAAAAAAAGATGACGAAGAAATGGAAGAAAGGGGATAAATGGGAGACATGGGAGAAAGGGGAGAAAGGGAAGCAAATGAAGCAAAGGAAGAAAAGGAAGAAAAGAAAGTAAAGGAAGCAAAGGAAACAAAGGAATCAAAGGAAGCAAATGAAGCAAAGGAATAAAAGGAAGCAATGGAAGAAAAGGAAGAAAAGGTAGAAAAGGAAGAAAATGAAGAAAAGGAAGAAAATGAAGAAAATGAAGAAAATGAAGAAATTGAAGAAAATGAAGAAAAGGATGAAATGTAAGAAAAGGAAGAAATTGATGAAATGGAAGAAATGAAAAAAATGAAAAAAATGGAAGAAATATAAGAAATGGAAGAAATGAAAGAAATGAAAGAAAAGGATGAAAATGATGAAATAGAAGAAAAGGAAGAAATGGAAGAAAAAAGAAGAAAATAAGAGAATAATGAAAAAGAAGAAAATAAGAAAAGGAAGAAAAATAATAAAAAAAAGAAAGAATAAAAAGGAGAAAATAAGAAAAGGAATAAAATATGAAAAGGAAGACAATATGAAAAGGAATAAAATTAGAAAATGAAGAAAATGAAGAAAAATAAGAAATAAGAAAAAATAGAAAAGGGAAGCAAGGAAGAAAGGAAGAAAAGAAAAAAGAAGAAAGGAAGAAAAAAGAAAAAATAAAAAAAGAAAAGGAAGAAAATGAAGAAAAAGAAGAAAAAAAAGAAAAGGAAGAAAAGAAAGAAAAAGAAGAAAGGAAGAAAGGAAAAAAATAAGAAAAAAATAAGAAAAAAATAAGAAAAAAGAAGAAAAATTAGAAACAGAAGAAAAAGAAGAAACAGAAGAAAGAAGATAAAAAAGAAAAAAAAAGAAAAAAAAGAAAAGGAATAAAAAAAAGAAAACGAAAAAAAAATAAAAGTGAAAAAAAGTAAAAAAGAAGAAAAAAAAAAAAAAAAAAAAAAAAAGAAAAAAAAAAAGAAAAAAAAAGAAAAAAAAAACAAGAAATGGAAGAAAAAGAATAAATGAAAGAAAAAGAATAAAAGGAAGAAAAAGAATAAAAGGAAGATAAAGAATAAAAGGAATAAAATGAAGAATAAGAAGAAAAGAAATAAAAAAAAGAAAATGAATAAAAAGAAAAAAAGGAAAAAAGTAAAAAAGGAAAAAATGGAAGGATTGCTATTACCTATTGTAATTTTATGTTGTCATTTTTTTGGTATTACTGTTATAACATTGTGGTGTGTTGGTTTGGCTGCTGACTTTGTGGTGTATTGTGTTGTAGGTAGCATAGGAAAGGAGAAGGATGAACCCAAAAAATGGAGCTGTAAGAAAGCTGGAAGTAGGTAGAGTAATTGAGCAGAAAGATGGTTGTTATCTATTGTAATTAGAAGGCTTGTGGGTGTCTTGGTTCTATGCTGCCTTGGTTTTGCTAGCTTTGTGGGGTGTTGATGCTTGCTATTGGTAGGAATGTGGGTGTATATTTATTGCAGCTTGTGGGTGTTTATTTTGTAATTTTATGGATGCTATTATAGATGTCAGCAGTGCTATTAGGGTTTGGCTGCTGGCTTTGTGGTGTGTTGTGTTGCAGGTAGCATAGAAAAAGACAAGGATGAATACAAAAAAAGGAGTAAGAAAGGTGGAAGTAGGCAGAGGAATGAAGCAGAGAGATGGCTATTATATGTTGTAATTTGAAGGCATGTGAGTGTTTTGGTTTTGTGCTATCATTGTTCTGCTTGTTTTGTGATATGTAGATGCTTGTTGTTGGTAGGAATGTGAGTGTATGTTTAATGTATGTTGTGAATTTTCTATTGTAATTTTATGGATGATGTTATAGATGTGTATTGTGTTGTCTTGGTTTGGCTATTGGGTTAGTTGTGTGTTGTGTTGCAGGTAGTATAGAAACGGGAAAGGATGAACACAAGTAAAAAAGGAGTAAGAAAGATGAAAGCATGTAGTAGAGGGACAGACAAGGATGAACACGAGAAAATAGAGGAGTAAGAAAAGTGGAAGTAGGCAGAAGAATGGAGCATAAAGACAAAAGAAAGGCCAACACATAGGATGGCAAACCAAAGGGTAGGAATTGTAGCAAAGTTAGCAGCTTTGGTGCGCATAGCTAGCGGGTAGAAAAGTTAAAAAGAAGGTGGATTAGAGAAGGCATAAGCATGCAGTTTTCTAATGTCCAAAAGGCTAGAGGCCCGAGTCTATCAAAGATCTATCAAATCCAGGCATAGTTGAACTGAAGAGAATGTAGCTACAATATACAAGCAAACATAGAATAGATCAAATTGAACTCATACATAAAGCTAGTTTTTTTGCCTTTTATTAAATCATAAGTTATTAAAGAATAAAAATGATCATGTTTAGAGTTGTTTGTGGGGGACAAATAATTGCATAGCAAGAACATATTTGTAACAAAAGTTTTTCTCCGCCAAAAGTGAGGGTTTTATATTAATAAACAAACTTTTAAAAAAGAGGAAGATGAAGAAAATGAAGAAGAAGAAGAAGAGATGATGAGATGATGATGATGATGATGATGATGAAGTGGAAGAAAAGGTAGAAGAAAAGTGGAAAAATAAGTGAAAGAAGAAGAATAATAATGTGAAAAAGAAGAAAAAGAATAAGAAAAAAAGGAAGGAGATGAAGAATAAGAAGGAGAAGAAGAAAGGAAGAAAAAGAAGAAGAAGATAAATAAGAAAAAAAAGAAGAAGAAGATTAAGAATTATAAGAAGAAGAATAAGAAGAAGAAGAAATAGAAAAAGAAGAAAAAGAAAAACAAAAGAATAAGAAGAAGAAGAAGAAAGAAGAAGAAGAAAGAAGGATAAGAAAAGAAGAAGAAGAAAAAAA
>JAREIK010003058.1:0-22500 GCA_029783825.1 Sapria himalayana | reverse complement strand
CTGAATACAGGATACGGCCGAGTAATTCAAGAATTTAAATGAAAAGTCGGGCCGAAAAGTTGGTCCGAAAACAGTAAAATGGATAAATGGGCCGAAAATTAGATAAACTAGAGCAAAGCCTCCAGCTTACTCTAGTTTAATTATAGAATGAAAATGTTTATTTGAGAAAGTTTTTTTTTAAAAAATTCTATATGCTAGCTAATAGGCTTAAGGTTAAGATGGATGTAAGAGGGCTACGAGTAGATGTAGGTTGTAAAAATGGTATTCCTCCGCCGAAAGAGAGGGTTATTAATAATAAACAAATTTTTGTTTTTAAAAAAGATAAAGAAGAAAAGAAAAAGAAGAGGAGGAAGAAGAAGAAGAAGAAGAGGAAGAAGAAGAGGAGGAGGAAGAAGAAGAAGAAGAAGAAGAAGAAGAAGATGATGATGATGATGATGATGATGATGATGATGAAAAAGAAGAAGAAGAAGAAGAAAAGGAAAAAGAAAAATAGGCGGAGAAAGAATAAGAATAAAATAGAAGGAGGAAGAATAAGAAGAGGAAGAAGAAGAAGAACAAAAAGAATAAGATGAAGAGAAGAAAAAGTATAAGAATGAGAAGAAGAAGAAGAAGAAGAAGAAGAAGAGAGAGAAACAAAAATAAAAAGCTGAAGATAAAGAATAATAAAAAAAAGATTAAGAAGCAGGCAAAGAAGAAAAAGACAAAGAAAAAGAAGACAAACAAAAAGAAGTCAAAGCAGAAGAAGGCAAATAAGAAAATGACAAAGAAAAAGATTATTAAGAAGAAGAAAAAATAGAAGAGGAAGAAGACTAATAAGATGATGATGAAGAAGAAGAAGAAAAAGTAGAATAGAAAGGTGAAGGAGAAAAAGAATAAGAGAAAGAGGAAGAAGAAAAAGTGAAAGAAGAAGAAGGAGAAGAAGAAGAAGAAGTAAAAGAAGAAGAAGAAGAATATGAAGAAAATGAGGAAGAATAAGAAGAAGAAGAATAATAATAAGAGTAGGGGGTAGAGGAAGAAAAAGATGAAAAAAATAGGAAGAAGAAGAGAAGGAGGAGTAGGAAGAAGATGAAAATAGATGAGAAAAAAGAAGAAAAAGAAAAAGAGAAAAAAGGCGACGAAGAAGAAGAAGAAGAAGAAGAAGAGGTAGAAGAAGAAAAAATAATAAGAAGAAAAAAAAATAAAAGAGAAAAAAAATTGAAGAATAAGAAAAAGAAGAAGAGGAAGAAGTAGTGGAAAAAGAAATGTTGAAGATGAGGAATAAGAAGAATATGAATAAGAGGAAGTAGAAGAAATAATCGAAGAAGAAAAGGATTAAGAAGAAGAAAAAGAAGAAGAAAAAGAAGAAGAAAAAGATGATGAGGAATAGGAAAAAAAAATAAAAAGTAAACAAAAATAAGAAGATGAGGAAGAAGAAGAAAAAGATGAGGAATAAGAAGAACATGCTGATGATGATGATGAGGAAGAAAAAGAAGATGAAGAAGAAGAAGAAGAAGAAGAAAAAGATGAACAAAAAGAATAAGATTTACAATAAGCATAATTATAAGAAGAGGAAAAAGAAATAGAAATAGAAGAAGATGAAGTAGAAGAGAAAGAAGAAGAACAAGAAGAACAAGAAAAAGAAGCAGAAAAAAGAGGAAGAAGAATACAGGGAAGAAGAGGAAGAGGAATAAGAAAAAGAAGAGGAATAAGAAAAAGAAGATGAATAAGAAGAAGAAGAAGAAGAAAGAGAGGGATAAAAAGAAGCAGAAGAAAAATAAGAATAAGTAGAAGAATAATAATAAGAGTAGGAAGAAGAAGAAGAAGAAAATAAAATAGGAAGAACAAGAAGAAAGAAGAAGAAGAAGACCAATAACTAGAAGAAAAAGAAAAAAAAAGAAAAAGAATAAAAAGGAAAAGATGAATATGATGATGAAGAGAAGAAAACGTAGAAAAATAAGAAGAAGAAGAAGTTGAAAAAAAATAAAAAGATGGAAATTAGGAAGAAGAAGAATAAGAATAAGTAGGCAAAGATGAAGAATCAAAAGAAGAAAAAAATTAAGAAGATGATGAAAAAGAATAATAAAATAATAATAATAATAATAACAAGAATAAGTAGAGGAATGAGAAGAAGAAGAGGAGAATGATGGAGAAGAAGAAGAGGAGAATAAATGAGAAGAAGAAAAAGAGTAGAAAGGTGAAAAAAATAAGGAGAGCTAAAAGAAAAGAGGAAGAGGACGTAGAAAAAAAAGAAGTGCCACAGGTAGAAGAATAAGAAAATAATGATAATGAAGAAGAAGAAGAAGAAGAAGAAGAAGAGGAGGAGGAAGAAAAGGAAGAAGAAGATGAAGAAGAAGAAGAAATAGCAAAAGAAAAAGATGAAGATGTGAATTATAAAGAATAAGAAAAAGAAGAAGAAAAAGAAGAAGAAGAAGTCGAAAAAAAAGAAGAGAGATAAGAATAAAAAGAAGAAAACGAAAAAAAAGATGAGGAAAAATATGGAGAAGATGAGGAAAAAGAAGAAAGAAGAAGACGTGTAATAGAAAGAATAAGAAGAGTAAGAGAAAGAAAAAGAAGAGTAAGAGAAAGAAGAAGAAGAATAAGAAGAAGAATAAGAAGAATAAGAAGAAGAATAAGAAGATAAAGAAGAGGAATAAGAAGATAATGAAGATGAAAAAAAATAGAAGAAGAGGAAGAAGAAGAAGAAAAAAAAAAGAAAAAAGAACAATAAAAAAAGATGAAGAAAAAGTAGAAGATGAAGTAGAATAAGAAGAAACAAAAGAAGAATAAGAAAAAGAATAAAAATAAAAATAATAATAGAATTATAATAATCAAAAGAAAAAGAAAATGAATAATAGTAAGAATAAAATGAAGGATAAGAAGAGAAAGAAGAATAAGAAGAAAAATAAGAAGTGAAAGAGTAAGAAGATGAAAAAGAAATAGTAGATGGGAAGAAACAAAAAATTCTGAAGAGAATGAATAGAAGAAAGAAGAAGATTAAAAAAAAATAAGAACATGAAATCAAAGAAGGAGAAGACGAAGAAAAGTATGAGGAAGAAAATGATGAAGAAGGAGATGTTGAAGAAAAGGTAGAGCAATGAGAAAAAGAAAAAGAAGAGGAAAGAGAAGAATAATAAAAAAAAAGAAGAGGAAAGAGAAGAATAATAATAAAAAAGAAGATGACAAAGAAAAAAGAGGAATCAATATAAGAACTTGAAGAAGAAGAAGAAGAGGAAAAAAGAAAAAGAATATAAAGATAGTGAAGAAGAAATAGAAGAAGCAGGAGAGGAAGAAGAAGACAAATAACTAGAAGAGGAAGAAAAATAATTAGAAGAAGAATAAAAGGAATAAAAGAAAAAAGATTAGGAAGAGGAAGAAGAAGTAGAGTAAGGTTTGTAAGAAAAAGAATAGGTTTAAGAAGAAGAAGAGGAACAAGAATTCGAACAAGAAGACAAAGAATAAGAAGATGAAGAAGAAAATGAAGAGGAAGAAAAAGAAGAAGAAGAAGAAGAAGAAAATGAAGAGGAAGAATAAGAAGAAGAAAATAAAGAGGAAGAAAAAGAAGAAGAAAATAAAGAGGAAGAAAAGAAGAAGAAGAAGAAGAAGAAGAAGAATAGGAGGTAGAGAAACAAGAAGAAGAAGATAAAGAAGAAGAAGAAGAAGAAGAAGAAGAAGAAGAAAATGAAGAAGAAGAATAATAATAATAATAATAATAAGAAGAAGAAGAAGAAAAGAGGAAGAAAAATAAAGATGAAGGAGAAGAAGTTGAAGAATCAGAAGAAGAATAGGAAGATGATTTCCTTGCATAGAGGTTTTGATATTAATTGTAATGGGAAAAACTAAATCATAAAATTGATTTATAAAAGTTATACTCCACCTATAAGTAAGGGTTTTAAATAATAACAAAGAGCTTTTTTTAAAAAAACAAAAGAAGAGGAAGAAAGAGAAAAAAAATGAGTAAGAAGTAGAAGAAGAAGAAGAAGAGGAAAAAGAATAAGAAAATGAAGAATAAAAAAATAAAGATGAAGAAGTTTAAGAAGAAGAATTAAAAAATTAAAAGAAGAAGTTTAAGAAAAATAAAAAGAAAAAGAAGAAGATGAAGTAGAAGAGGTGAAAGAAACAACAACGAGAAGAAGAAGATGATGATGATGAATAAGAAGAAGAAGAAGAAGAAGAAATAGAAAAAGAAGTAGAAGAAGGATAAGGAGAAAAGAGGAATAAGAAAAATAAGTGTAGGAAAAAGATGTATAAAATAGAAGAGAAAGAACAAGAAGAAGAAGGCCAAGAAATAGAAGAAGAGGAGGAGGAAGAAAAAGAAAAAAAACAAAATTAAGAAGAAGAATAAGTAGAAAAAGAGAACAAAATGTAGAAGAATAAAAAGAAGAGGAAAAGAAGAATAATAATAAGAAAAAGGAGAAGAATTTGAACAAAAATAAAAAGATGAAGATGATGAAAAAGAAGAATAAGAAGAAGAAGAAGAAGAAGTGGAAGAATAGGAAGAGGAGAAACTTAAGAAGTGTAAGAAGTAGAATAAGATGAAGAAGAATGAGAATTGGAGGAAGGAGAATAAGAAGAAGAAAAAGAAGAAGAGGAAGGATGAGGAGGAGGAGAAGAAGTTGAAGAACAAGAAGAAAAAGAAGAAAAAGACGATGTAGGGTAATGAGAATAAGAATGGAAGAAAAAGAAAAATAAAATGAAGGATGAAGAAGATGAGCAAGAAGAAGAAGAAGAAAAAGAAGAAGGTTGGGAATAAAAAAAAGAGGAATAAGAAGAAAAAAAATAGAAAGAAAATGTAGCAGAAGAATAAAAAGAAGAAGAAAAAGAAGAAGAAAAAAGAAGAAGATCAAGAAATAAAAAAAGAAGAATATGAAGAATAAGATAAAGAAAAAGAAGAAGTAAAATAATAAGAAGAAGGAGGAGGAGGAATAGAAAAGGAAATAGAAGGAGGGGAAGCAAAAGAAGAGGAACATGAAAATGAAGAGTAGGAAGAAAAACAATAAAATAGAAGAGGAAAAACAAGAAGAAGAAGAAGAAGGCCAAGAATTAGAATAAGAAAATGAAAAGAAAGAAGAATAAAAACAAAAATAAGAAGAATAAAAAAGAAGAAGAAGAGAAGAAAAAGTAAAAGAATAAGAAGAAGTGAAGGAAGGAGAAGAAGATGATGATGATGATGATGCTGATCTGATGGAAGGATAAGAAGAATGGGAGAAAAAGAAAAATATAATGAAGAAGATGAAGTAGATGAGCAAGAAGAAGATAAAGAAGAAGAATAAAAAGTAGAATAAGAGGAAGAAGAAAAAGATGATGGTATGGAATAAAAAAAAAGAGGAATAAGAATAAAAAGAATAGGAAGAAAAAGTAGAAGAAAAAAAAGGACAAAGAAGATCAAAAAAAGAAAAAGAAGAATATGAAGAAGAAAAAGAAGAAGTAGTAGTACAATATGCAGAATAAGACGAGAAGAACATGTAGAAGAAAATCAAAAGAATAAGAATAAGAAATTGAACAAACATAAAAAGATTAAGATGAAGAAAAAAGATGAATAATAAAAAAAAGAAGTAGAAGAAGAATAATATGAATATGAAGACAAAGAAGAAAACTAGGAATAAAAAGAAAATTAAGAAAATGATGATGAAGAATAAGTTGAAGAAGAAGAAGAAGAAGTGGAAGAAGAGAAGCAGTAGAATATGAAGAAGTTGAGGAAGGAGAAGAAAAATAAGAAAAATAAGAAGAAGAGGAGGAGGAGGAGGAGGAGGAGGAGGAATAACAAAAAAAAGAAAAAAAAAGAGGAAAAAAAAGAGGAAAAAAAAGAAGATTAACAGGAATAAGAAAATGAAGATGAATAAAAAGAAGAAGAAGAAGAAGATAAATAAGAAGAATAAAACGAAGAAGAAGAAAAGGATGAGGAAGAAGAAATAGAATAAGAGGAAGTAGAAGAAAAGGAATAAGTAGAATAAGATGAAAAAAGTAGATTATGGTGAGGAAAAAAAGAAGTGGAAGAAGAAGAAGAAGAATAATAATAATAATAATAATAATAATAATAATAATAATAATAATAGAAGGGGAGAGGAAGAAGAAGAAGAATTAAAAAAAGAAAAAGTAGATTAAAAAATTAGAAGATTAAGAATAAGATGAAAAAGAAAAAAGAAAAATAAAATGATAAAGTTGAGAAACAAAAAGAATAAGAAGAAGAGGAAAAAAAGTCAATAAAATAAAGAGGAAAAAGAAGGAAAGAAGAAGAAGAAGAAGAAGATCATGAAGAATATGAAAAAAAAGAAGAATATGATTAAGAAAACAAAATAGAAGAAGAAGAAGAAGAGAGAGAGAAGAAAAAGAGGAAGAAGAATAAGAAGAAGATTAAGAAGTAGAGAAAGAAGAAGAAGAGGTATAATAGGAGGAAGAATCAAAAGATAATGAATTGGAAGAATAAAAAAGAACTTGAAGAAGAAGTTAAAGTAGAAGATTATGAAGAAGAAGACAAAAAAGAAGAAAAAAAAGAAAAAAAAGAAAAAAAAGAAGAAGAGAAAGATGAATATGAAAAGGTGCAAGAGAAAAAAGAATAAAATGAAGAAAATGTAGAAGATGAGGAAGAAGAATATAAAGAAGATAAAAATAAAGAAGACAAGTGGTAGAAGAATCAGAAGAAGAATAAAAAAAGTTTAAGTAGAATAAAAAGAATAGGAAAAATATGTTGAAGAATAAGAGGAAGAAGATTTAGTAGTAGAAGAAAATATGAAGAAAAAGAAGAATAATAAGAAGAATCATAAATTTTCTTCTCCTTATTTTTCATCTTTTTTATTTTCCTTCTCCTTATTTTCTGCATCCTCTACCTTTTCTTCTTCTTCTTATTCTTGATCTAATTTTTTTTCCCAAATATTTATTTTTTTCTTCATCTTCTTCTTCTCTTTCCTCTTCATCTTCTTTTTCTTCTTCTATTTCTTCTTCTTATTATACTTCGTCTTTTTCTTTTTCTTTTTCTACTTCTTCTTTTCTTCATCATCTTCTTCTTCTACCGCCTCTTCTTCTTCTTTTTCTTTTTCATCTTCCACTTCTTCTTATTCTATTTTTTCCCTCCTCTTCGTCTTCTTCTTTTAAATTTACTTCCCTTTCTTCTTCTTGTTCTTCTTCTTCCTCATTCTCTTTTTATTATTTTTTCCCTTCTTCTACTTGTTCTTCTTTTTTTGATTTTCTTTTTTTATTCTTCATCCTCATATACTTTTTCTTCCATAACTTAATTTTCCTCTCCTTATTCGTTTTATTCTACATTTTCTTTTTTATCTTTATCATTTTATTTTTATTTTATTTCTACTACTTCTTCTTTTTTAACTTTTTCTACTTCTTCTTTCTCTTTTTTTCTACTTCTTTTTCTTACTTTTATTCTTCTTCCTCCTCTTCTCCTTCCTCTTCTTATTCATTTTCTTCTTTCTCTTCTACTTCCTCTTCTACTTCCTCTTTTTCATCCTCTTCTTCTTTTTCTTTCTCTTCTTCTTTTTTTCTTCCTCTTATTCTTCCTTCAATTCTTTCTCTTCTTCTTCTTATTCTTATTTTTCTTCTTTTCTACTTTTTCTTCTTCATTTTATTTTTTTCTTCTTCTTCTTCTTCTTCTTCTTCTACTTATCATTCTTTTTCATCTTCTTCCACCTATTATTATTATTTTTATTCTTCTTCTTCTTCTTTTTGGTACTCTTTTTTTTTATTCTTCTTCTTCATCCACTCTTTCTTCTTCCTCCTCCCTTTTTCTTCTTCTTCTTCTTCTTCATCATCATCATCATCTTCTTCTTCTTCTTCTTCATCTTCTTCTTCTTTTTATTCTCTTATTTTTTTTCCTCTTCACCTTCTTCTCCTTTATTTATTCTTTATCATATTCTAATTTCTCTTAATCTTCTTATTCTTCTTCTACTTTTCTTGTTCTACTTGTTCTTAATGTTCTTCTTCTTCTTCTTCTTCTTCTTCTTCTTTTGCATGTTCTTCATCATCTTCTTCTTATTCCACCACTTTTCTGCTTCTTCCGCTTCTTCCTCTTATTTTACTATATATATCACTATAAAAATAGTATACATAACTATATAAATTTAACAAAATATATTTAATATATATATATATATGTATGTATGTATTTAACAATATGTGTATCAACATATAACTATATATAAATGAAATTATCTAAATTAATACCTATACATTACTATATGTCTAAATATATATAATTACTTGAAAAACTATATATAACTATCTACAACATGTATAATTGCATTTATAACTATATGTATAACTATGTGTGCAATCACCCATGTAACTATAATTATAATCAAATCTTATAACAACATATATATAACTATATGTTTAACTATATATGTAAAACTATATTTAAATATTTGTATAAATATATAAAACTTTTTAAAACTATATTTAACTATATTTGTAATAATGTAAACTATTTTTATAATTATATTTATAAACTATATATAACTTTTTTTAACTATATAATAATTTATAACTATATGTATGATTTTATATAAATATATTTATAACAAAATATACTTTAAGTATAATAATATATAACTATATATAATTGTATTTTAATATATGTATAACTATAAAAATGTTATATATAATTATATCTTTAACTACATACATATTAATAACTATATGTATAATTAAATATAATTATATATAACTTTATTTATAACTAAATATACTAAAGGTATAAGAAATTGTAATTATAAATAATTGTCTTTAACTTTATGTATAACTATAAAAACATTATTCATAACTATATATATATATATATATAATTAACAACATATATTTAATATACATTTTTATATATTAGTATATAAAAATGTATCTAACTATATCTATACCTATACATAACTATATGTATAAATATATAAAATTATATGAAAAAATATATATACCTACATGTAAAAATATAAGTATAACTATATGTGTAACTATATGTCTAACAACATATAACTATATTTATAATTACATGTATAACAACATACAACATTATGTTTAACTATATATGTATAATAATTTATAAATATTTGTATAACTATATAAAATTCTATTTAATTAAATATAACAATTTTTGTAACTATGTATATATATATGTAAATCTATATATTTGTTTATAACTTTGTATACATTTTTGTATAACTACATATAATTACTAGTATGAATATATATATATATATATATTTAAAATTACAAGTATAACAACATACAACATTATGTTTAACTATATGTGTATAACTATTTATAAATATTTGTATAACTATATAAAACTCTATATAACTAAATATAGTTATATCTGTAACTATGTATACATAAATACATGTGTGTGTGTGTGTGTGTGTGTGTGTGTGTAAATTTATATATTTGTTAATAACTTTGTATACATTTATGTATAACTACATATAACTACTTGTGTATATATATATATAACTATATGTTTAACTATATATAAATATTTATAACTATATATACTTTATGAATAATAACATATAACTATATATAATTGTATTTTAATATATGTAAATCTATAAAAAAATGTATATATAATTATATGGAAACTATATATAACTATATGTTTTTTCAATTCTAACTATTTTTATAAATATATGGATAGCAACATATAATTATATATATCTTTTAAAAACTATATATATTACTATGTATAATTATATGTAACTATATTTATAACTATATGTATAATAGTGTATGATGACTATATATAACTATATGTTTAACTATTATTACCGAAAAAGAATGTTTGACCAATCTAATTTTAGCAATGGATTGAATCCATTAATAACTATGGACATAATACTATCACAATTTCAATTTTGAGTTTCCCAACTAATTTAATAATGGATTACCATCTTATATTTTTCAAATGATAAGATTAAACTATTTTGATTACCACTAGATCCAACAAACAATTATCAATGGATTAACAACAATATTTTTGAATATATTAAGCTCTATTGATAAATTTTTTTGGGTGTTGAAGTTAGGTTATAAGCAATGGTATATATCTTGTTAAACATTAACAACAAAGTATATTTTGATAAATGCAAATGGACAAAGGATCGTCAATAAATATTAACTTATTTAATATGTTGGAAAATGACAACGAATGTACTTGTGTTGGTAATTAATGTCAGATTCCCTCACATCAATAATGGACAATAATCAAAGTTATTAATTTACCAATGCGTGTGTTCAGTTAGTATTTACAATTGGTTGTCTTTCAGCCTATATGTACCAATAGATTAAATTTAAAATTTTTATATTCAGATACAAGATTGAGGTAGAAGTATTTATTTCATATTATTTTACATTTTTATTTCAAACTTATATTTACTATTTTATATTTAGATACAAGATTATGGTGGACGTATGAAATAAAATACTATATCAAATATAGTATTTTGTTTCATATGATTCATTATTTTTATATATTTTTTGAAATAATAATATCACAACTAATTATATAAACAAATTAATTTTAACATATAAAATTATATAACTATATCAAATATAGTAAAAAACTACTTTCATTATTTAAATGATAACCACACCTTTCACATGTCCATGCCTTATTTATATATGCAATAAATTGAATGTGGCTGTTAGTTTGTTTAATTTTATTATTTATTAATTAAAAAAGAATTATTTTAGTGTATTCAATTGTTAAATATATTAAAACTATTATTATTAATAGTTTATAAAGTTGATTCAATTACAATTATATTTGTTGTGGACCCAAATACACTTTTAATTGTTTGCTAAATTTATTCAAATAGATTTTTTATTGATGCTTAATTTCTAATAGATAAAACTATTAATATATTTTTTTTAATAAAGTTCTAATATTTCTTTATTTTCTTAAATGTTTTAACCATTAAATGGATTTGTTTCTAAAAAAATAATTGCATAATTCCTAATTGTCAATCAAATAATAGAAAAACAATTTTTTTATCTAATAATGATTATGCTATCATATTTTATTTGTGACGCTTTTGAATTCATTTAATTTATGTAAAATATTTGTTAAATTTTAAATTTTAAATTTTAATCAAATATTTGAAATAGTAATTTTGTAAACACCCTCTTGTTGGAGCGTCATAGATTCGATGATATCGCATATAAAAAATGTTTTAAATTTTATATCTTCTTAAATAAAGATTGGAATATATTGATTAAATTCATACCTTAGTTGTTTATGGAATTGTTAGAGAATAGAAATTTCTCCCTTGTTCCTAATCAACTGTTCTTCACAAGAAAGATGAAAGATGCACAGTCATGGCTTTTAGTATAAAATAGTTTTAAAAATATCTATCTTATACTTAAAGCTAGGATGACACACATCATACTCCAATTACTTCCACATGCATTTATATGTTTTTGTTGGGAGCCTTTTCATAGAAGGATTTGTAATGTTATTTCCTGATACTACCTCGATCACCACTATATCTCCTTTTTTCACAAAATCTTTGTCTATATATCTGTCTATCTATTTATCATTATATCTATCTATTTATATATATATATATATATATCTATCTATATGTCTATCTAAATGTCTAACTATCTTTCAAATGATCTATTGATATATCTATTTATCTTTATATCTATCAATCTATCTTTTTGTATTTCTATCTATTTGTCTATCAATCTCTCTATCTATTTGTCTATCTATCTGTTTGTCTATATATGCTTGCCTTTCATTTCTGCTCTTGCCAAAATGTTGCTTTATTTTAAATATCTAATCATAAAAGATATATAAGTGATGCCATATCTATAATTTTTGTTAAATTAAATTCTCATCCTTCGTATTGATTAGGTATTAATTGATGTGTATGAAAGTTTTATTTACCAAACTATCTTTTGATTGTAGTTTTCCACAAATTATGTTAATGTTAATGTCTGTGATTCTTTGTATCTCTAATCAGTTTATATTTGTAATTCTAGGAATGTGTAATTTCAGCTTACTTCACATCTATGTTTTCTAGTTGAGTACTTTGTATGATATGTTTTCTAATTCAAATTTGTTTTTGTTCATGTCTGAATTTTTTATTAATTCATTTGCCAAAATTTCTTGGAATTGGATCTTCATTCCATTAATTTTTTTTTATTTTAATATTCAAAGATTGAGTTGAATCATAGTAGAAATTTTGTTCTTTGATCTTCATTGAGAAGTGAGATGCTAACTCCTTCAAACTTTCAATTCCTTTCTTTTTTGCTTCCCTTTCTTGTCCATTCACATGGTTTTTTCTCTTCATCTAGTAATTGCGTGATATCTTTTAATCTTTAGCATGCTAATAAATGCTATGTTTCTTCATGTAGATTCTGCAAATGCAAAGCCTCGTTATTCATGATATTTTATCTTTGAATATTCATCTGTAAGTGATTTTATTTAATTAATAGTATTTTTTGAAGTCATTATATGTTTCATTCAAAAATATGATTGAGCATTATTATTTGCAAATATAATAGGGAAAAATGAGTTCAAATCGTCAATGGATGTACAAATGATTTATGAATCAAATTTTGAATAATGATTTTTTCAGTGTGATAAAAAATTTTATCAAGTTTACGTGTAGTCAATCGAGATTGATGGATGGAGATAAATTAAGTGTCCATGTAATAACCATAAGTGTCAGAATATGTCTTTTCATGATGTAAACACTATTAGATATCATGTTGCTAAATATGCCTTTTACCAAATTATTTTGTTTGGATTTATCATGGGGAAAGTACAATGGTTCAGAATAATGACCAAAATAAGGATACTGAATCATATGCATGTAGTGAAGAAGCATCAAACACATACCATAAAATATTCATGGAAGTTGTTGGTGTTGACTTCAATATGGATTACATGGATGAACAACCTAATCCTGAAGCTTAGAAATTGTATGATATGCTTAAAGCTGTAGATAATGAATTGTGACCTAGTTTAAAACTCATTCTCAATTATCACTTGTGGCTTGACTTATGAGCATGAAGTCAGGAAATCATATGTCTAAGAAATATTTTGATTAGGTGACAGAATTGATGAAGAAGATTGTTTTGGATAATAATTTGGTCTCTAATAACTTTTAATGCAATAGAAAATGTCCTATATAGAGTCACAATTAGTGGCCAAGACGTGACAAATAGCATTTCAAGTTCTAGCAGCAAAACCATGCAGGAAAGGCTAGCACAAATGCACCAGCTAATTATGAAGATGATTTTGTTTTAAATGATGATGAAACTATGTTATGTTTTTGTTTTAACCTTGAAACTTTAGTATCAGAATTATTATTGAACTATTTTTTTTTGTTTATTTAAAAGAACAAGGAATCAAAGAAAAGAGAGGAAGAAGATGATACGGGTAAATGGTTTTTAGGGTCAAATATGTCATGGTGAAGTCAATTTGCAATGTGTCTAAATAAATATTAATGCTTCACAGCTTCATATGATGAATCAAAGCCGAGAGAGAAATAAGAGAAGAAAAAAACTTCTGGATTTCTGGCTTCATATTCCTCTTTCAATGCTCTCATAAAATTTTTTGGTATAGGTGAAGATGCATTATCTCATTTTGATGTTGTAAAGAAGATGTGAGATTATATAAAAAAAAATTTACAGGTGTGCCAACATCCATCATCTTCACCTCCCCCCGAGAATGTTCTTCAATTTCATTAAATCGTTAAATGTTCTTGTTTTTTAAATGGACCCATAAGATAGGCGAAGAATAATATGTGAAAATAAGTTGAAAGAACTACACCAACTAAAGTCTTTCACTAGATTTGCAGTCTCAAAGCACTTATTTCCTCACTTCTTGAAAAAGGAATAGTGAGCAACTTGCGGGCAAATTAATTTTTTCCTATGTGTAGCTAAACAGCAAAATATTTATTTGGTAGCTTTGTTGTTCTTGATTACGATCTTGTTCTTTGCTTGGGCTGACTAACCTAACCATGATTCTTTGCAGGACATTTGTCGTGCAAACATGGCGTCGATTTTGGAAGTTGACAAATTAAAGTGTCACGTGTTCATATAGGTTTTTGTATTTGATTTTGATTTTGTTTTTGTTTTTTTTTTGAAATGTTTCTACTGGGTAATGAGAGTTTATGTGTTTATGTTGTTGTTGTTTGAGCCATAAAATTGATGCAGGTTGAGCTAGCGCTGAGAAGTGGAGAGCCAGATTGACTAGAAGAAAGCCAGATTACTTTTTTTAGTGCGAGTCAACACATATTGGTGCAGCCAAAATGTAATCCACACACTAAATCATTTTTTAATTTTATTTTTAATTTTTTCAGCACTATATTTATTTTGCACACTGCCATAACACACTACATGCTTTCACTGCCCATACTACCATAACACACAACATGCATTCACTTGCCCATACTACCTCATCAAGCATGCCACACTACATACATATAACTGCCCACTCTTTCCACAAATGCATCCACTATGCACATTGTCACATGGCACATGCCACACTACCACCTGATTTTTGTCACACTACATACACATTGACACTGATGCACCCAAGCATGTGGTGCATTCCAGACTGTCACATGATGTGGCACCCTATTATTACACACCATACTGTAGTGGAGGTCAGCTAACTTTTTTTAGTCATTCATATTTATGCTAGATGATGACATTCAAATGGTGAAAACACTTGCTTTTATGCAGCATAAATATGATCTCATCATTATGAGATATGGTGAGCCCTCTTAGCATCTAGATTATGGTCATTTTGTTAATCTTGTTAATGAAGTCTGAGTTATATCTATTACCAATTGATTTTCATGTTGTTCCACATTCTATGTTTCTTAGCCAATTTTTGTTAGCCCTAAATTGTGAGTAGGTGATGATCAACCACCATATTGTGTTTGTTAGTAAAACTAGCAATAGTGGTCCGGCATTAAGCTCCATTGGTGCTCCTGGAAGTACCATATCTTATATTCATTCACTATTAGCTATTCATTTTTTATACTAGTTTGATTTAGCCGGATAACAGGGACTCCTTGCAACCTATGATTACTTAGGAGCTAGCAGAGAAGCTATGTGATAGAAACTTTGGTATCGGGGCATATGGTGATGAGCTAGATGGTAATGGCCATCAATGTTTGTGGCCTGCCTTAATCCAATGAAAATTATATATTCACATTGTACATTTATATGTTCAATTGATTTATATATTATGATTTTTAGATTTTAATGAGCTAAAGAGAGAAAGAAGCATACATTATAATCTTACATTGCATGTGTGCATACACATGTATTAGTCCACATGTTTGCATTGTGTATGTCATAAAATACCAAGGCTAGGAATTCCTAGTCTTGGTAGTGCCTAAAACACATTCCTATTCACAAAGCTTTATTTTTTTAAAATTTTATATTTTAATATGATATAAACATATTTACTATGGATACCATATCATGTGTTTTTAGATATGCGAGTTAAAGGCACCTCTATCAAGTAGTGAATACCATATCATTACTGAATGTGCATTTCTAACATTTCAGAGGTGCATAATGCCATTCCTCCCTTGCACTATGATTTTATGACATTTGATGTTTTGGAATCTGTGATTTCTAGTGATCTCGTTGGTAATGAATCTGATGTTATGGATAGGGATATTAAAGTTGGGGATTGGAATATGTAGCTTTTACAGTATATATGTACATATATACTGTAGTATTATACATAAGGTATAAGTTGTATTGCATAATTTTACCATATATTTATCAAAATAGAACCTTATTTATTTATTTTGATTTGATTTACTGGTTTAATTTTCGTACAGATATGGTATCACAATGTTCCTCATACGAAGCTTGCTGAAGTGAAGGGACATTAGAATTGGGTTAAACTTATACGTGAAACATATACTTCAAAATGGAGCTTGCACTACTACATCGACTTCATCAACGAGGTCATTCTTTCCCTAATTACAGAAACATAGAAACTAACATTTCAATAGACATGATGCGGTGCATCTAGGATAGCTTTGTCACAGCAAAAAGATGGTGACTAGAGAAGCTGGGGGAGAGAAAGCAATGTCAATTTCACAGATAGATTATACTTTATTCACGGTCATTAGATACATTGATGAAGAAGATGCAATCAGGTTTTATTATGTTTTTGTTTTAACTATGTAACATATTGTATCAAAATAATTTATTAACTATTTTTACTTTTTATTAATCATAAAGAATGGGTTATAATATATCTTTTTTTCAATTTAATATAAAAATTTAAAAATATGTAATCAAATTTTTAGTAAAAAAATAAAAATGTGAAAATAGTTATCGAATGAAAATAGCTAGAAATTTTTCCCTGGCTAATTTAGCTAGGGAATTTTCTGTAACTTTTAATTACGAATAAAATTAGCAAGAAAAAAAATAATTAGCTAGAGAATTTCCGTTGTTAAAAAATTTGCTAGGGAATGTTTTTTTCTCGTTAGTAATTTGTGACGAGCACTTTAGCTTGTGATAATTTCTATCATTAATCCGTCGTTATTATATTTAAGTGACGAAAAAAGCCCATATAGATAAGAAAATGTTTCTAGCTATATGGGTTTTTTCATGTAGTATTTTAATTTTTATTCTACTTATTTTTATCTTCTTCTTCTTCATTTTTCTTATAATTATTAAACTTCTTATTCTACTTTTTAGCTACTTCTTTCACTTTCTAGTCTGCCGATTCTTTTTTATCATTATCATAATTTTCTTTCTTTTTTACATTTCTTATTGTTCTACATCTTCTTGTTATTTTTTTTCTTTATTTCAAATTTTTTTCATCTTATTTTTTTATACTTCCTTCTCTTATTCATCTTTATTCTTCTAGTTATTTTTCTATGTATATTTTAATTATTATTCATTTTGTTTTTTTTCTTCTTATTTGTTTCTTCATAGTTTTTTTCTACTTAGATTCAACTTATTTCTCATTTTATTTTTTTTTCTTCTTTTTTTTTTGTTGTTCTTTTCTTCTTGATATTCTTCTTCTTCATTGCTTATTCATTGTATTTTTGTTCTTGTACTTCTTCTTCTTATCAATTTTATCTTCTTGTTCTGGTTTTTCTTATTCATCATTGTTTTCTTCTTCATATTATTATTATTATTATTGTTCTTTTTTACATTTTCTTCTTCTTCTTATTCTTCTTTTTCTTCTTATTCTTCTTCTCTTCTACTTCTTCTTCTTCTTCTTCTTCTTCTTCTTCTTCTCTTCTTCTTCTTCTTCTTCTTCTTCTTCTCTTCTTCTTCTTCTTTTTCTTCTTCTTGGTATTCTTCTTTTTATTTCTTCTCTCTCTCTCTCTCTCTTTTATTATTTTTATTGTTATTATTATTATTATTATTATTATTTTTCTTCTTCTTTTTTACCTCTCGTTTATAATTATTATTGTTATTATTATTATTATTTTTTCTTCTTCTTCTCCTTATTATTTTCTTCTTTTTTCTTCTTTTTTTTTTGTTTTTGCTCATCTTCTTCTTGTTCTTCTTCCGCCTTTTTTTCCTCTCTACCAAGTTTTTATTCTACTTCTTCTTCTTCTTTATAATCATTATCATCATATTCTTTTTTTATTATTTTCTTTCTAATTTGTTGTTATTGTTCTTTTTCTTCTTAATCTTCTTCTTGTACTTTTTTTGTTTTTTTTCTGCTTCTTCCTCTTCTATTATATCATCATAATCCTCTTCTTCATGTTTTTTTTCTATTTATTGTGACTTTGTTACACTGACTAATTTTATAGATTAGATATTTGTTAGAAAAGCTCATTAATGAGAGTCTCTCATAAACTATGATCTACAAGTGCAAGGGTCATATTATTAATAATTGGACTTTTTTCTAGATATGATTGCTAGAAAGATGGTATTACTAGTTTAATTATTCAATATTGAGATAACTCATTTTTAATAAAATATATTCATAGATTATTAGACGATATTAGGACTGTGGTTTATTCATTTATTCTTTGTAATGATGCTTAAGTTACTTGATTTATATTATGTTGGACATAGAATAAAGGTTGATGTCTTTTGCAATGACTAATTTTCTTAACTACATACAAGGTAGTTATCAATATTGAGATCATCCCAATGAAGATCTCCTCTTAGTTTTCATTTCTATACATAATTATCAAGATAATAATTCATCTATGCTTGAGATTCATTCACAATCAGATACCTTTTAGGCAACTTCATCAATATCCCTTTATTACTACTTTGTAAGCACCTTTTATTCTCTAGCTTCAAATATCATAGAGACAAAATATTGATATGGTTTGTAAATATTTATATTTTTGGCATTATAAATATCATGCTCATTGAATTAATATATGGTTCACTCATGTTTTACTGGTAGAACCTATATAAGTAAAAGTCATTCATAAGGACTATCACCACCTTGTTAGTCATAATATACTCACGCATTTCTAATGGATTTCCTATCATTATCTTCCTATGTGATAATTTGACTCAGAGAAGAAAGTTGAACCCCTTAGAAGAATATTTTATATATTTTTTTTCCCAATTGAGAACTAACTCTTTTAAGATGTATACAAAGGATTGACATTTAAAACATTTATACTTTTAGTTTTTTATGTACCATATCCATGATGATTAGCATACCCAAATTTTAGGATTCAATATATTAGTTTATCTCATGTATCATAGTTGGAAGCGCTATCACTTCCTTCTTATAATATGTGTTAGTGAGCCTTGTAGTTTATGTAATACCATCCACCATAATAATCTTGCATAAACCTATAAATAATTAAAACCCTAGTTCAAGTTTGGTACTTGCACAACCCTACAAATAATTAAAACCCAAGTATGGTAATTTTATACTCTTGCACACCCCATCAATATCCATATATAAAGTATATCAAAAATAATCATTAATTTATAAAAATAAAACAATTCACATAGATATCTCAATTTATACAAACCCTAGACCTATGCTAGTTTGGTAGAAATTTTTGAATCCATCCCTAGTTGAGAAGGAATTAAGAGGTGTGACCCCCAACTCTAGAGATTAAAATTTATATTACATCTCTTACTTGTAGAACCCCTAAAAAGTATGAAATTACCCCTAGGGTTTGATAATTATCATGACTTTGCTTGTTGCACAAAGGAGAAAAAGAGGAAAATGAGAGTTCCCTTGAAATTTCAATATCTTTCACTTTTACACTCAGGCTACCTTCTAGTACTCTAAATATAAGTCATGATTTATAGAAGAATGTCACAACTTAGTCTTCATCTCTTTAGTTTGAGATCACTACTCTAAAAAAATAGTTGTGACTATAGTTAGCAACTTAATCTTTCTATAACACAAAATCGCAACACTAGTAATAACTATGACTTGGGGCTAATGTCTCTATGATTTTTGGTTGCAGCATTGTGAAATGACTAAGTCTTCATGAATTTGTCCTTTTGTCATCCATAAAGGGTGTCAGTGGATAGACGTGTCTGGATATTCATGATGGCTTCTAATTTTGATATATAACCATGGCATTTGTGTAAGCTACATTGTTGCTAATTATATTTCTTGAATTTTGTATGGTTGTAGCATTGAGAAATAGTAATGATACAAAGAATGTCTCTCATATGTTTTCCATGGTCATGGTATTGAAAATGACAATGGCAAAAATGTTTTACTTAATATCTCTAAAGTATTCATGGTCTTGTGGGTGACGATGGCATTGGTCTTCATTTCTATAATATACCATATTGCTATAGTGTTATGTTAATGCCATCTAATTGACAATTAGCTTGAGCATATAAGTTGTGGATATGCCTTACTTTGATGATAAGAGTTGTAGCCATTGAAATAGTCATACTTGATTATTGCCTTTTATAACTTTTAGTATCTCAAAAGTCATGGATTTGAATAATTTTAATGGCTTTGGCATGAATAGTTGTATCTCTGTAATTTTTTATAGTTCAAATTTTGCGGCTTTGTAAAAATGCCACAACTTTGACTTGAGACTGCTAACCCATATTAAGAAAAAAATTCTGATGCTTGGAATTGGCCATGAGCTTGAGCACTAGTTGGGTACTTAGTCGCTATGATAAAGAATTAGTATCATAACTACTTACATTTTTTAAGTTGAATATGATGCAACTTCATGTTAATATCACATCCATTAAGAAATTGTCTTGCAGTTAAAATATTATACTAATAAAATTTGAATGGTCATGGTGTACAAGAATTATCCCAACCAATTAGGCAGAGTTTCAGCCAAGAATAAATATCAAAACTACATGAGATTCAATAATCTATCACCTCTGCTAAACACCTCCAAAACCCTGTTGATTTTACATATATTCATCAAAACTTTTCAAAATTATAAAGTTGGGAAATCAACTTATATTATCTTTATCTCCATTAATACACATCATTATAAAGCATTAAAATAGATAAGAATGGTTGTTTAAATATCAAATACTACTTTTTTTTTTTCTTCTTATCCTTATTTTTGTTCTTATTCTTGTTCTTTCTTTTTCTTTTTATAATTGTTATTATTTTTTTCTTTTTCTTTTCTTTGTTTTTTTTTTCATTCTTCTACTTCTTATTTTTTTTTATTCTTGTCCTTCTCTTTCTTTATTATCATCTTTATATTCTTTTTTTTTCTTTTATTCTTTTTCAAAATTTGTTTTCTTATTCTTATCCTTGTACTTTTTATTTTTTCTCCTTCTCATTCAATTACTTCTTCTACTAATACTTCTTCTTATTCTTCTATTTTTTCAGTATTCTTCTAATTCTTCTTCTTCTTCTTCTACTGCTACTACTACTACTACTACTACTACTTCTTCTTCTTCTATTTTTTTATTCTTATTCTTATTCTTCTTTTACTACTTGTTTTCTTCGTCTTCTTATTTTTTATCATCATCATCTTCTTCTTCTTCTTTCTTATATTTCTTCTTTTTTTCTTGTTGTTCATTAAATTCTTCTTTTTATTCATTCAATTCTTCTTCTTCTTCTTTCTATTATTCTTTATTTTCTTCTTTTTTTCTCTTGCTTCTTTTTCTTCTTATTTTTTTTTCATGTTATGATTATTCTTTTTCTTTTTCTTTTTCTTCTTCTTTATCTTTCCTTTATAATTTTTTTTATGTTTCTTTATATTCATTCTCATCCTAATCCCTATCAACATTTTCTTCTTCTTTCTTTTTTATTTTTTTGTTGGTATACTTTATCTTCATTTTATTACTATTCATCGACTTAATATAGTTCTTGTTCTTATTTTCTTTTTAAAGTTTTTCTTTTTCATTTTCTTGTTATCATTTCTCTTCTTTTTTATTTATCTTAATCTTAGTTTTCTAATCCTTGATCATTTTCTTCTTTTTTTCCTCCTTTTCTCCGATTTTTTTTATATGTCCACTTTTTCTTTATCCACTTTTTCTTATTCTTCTTGTTATTTTTATTTACTTCTTTTTCAACATCTTGGTATTATTTTGCTTCTTATTCTTGTTTTTCTTTTATTTTTTTATTCATCTTATATTATTCTTTTTTTTCACTAATTATTCTACTTCATATGTTTTTTCTACTTCTTATTCTTCTTTAACTCTCTTTTTTTCTTCTGCTTTTAGTTCTACTTTTTATACTTCTTATTCTTTTTATTCTTCATCTTCTTCACCAATATCTTCATCTTCTTCACCAATATCTTCATCTTCTTCACCAATATCTGGATATTCTTATTTTTCATCTTCATAATCATCATCATCTTAATCATCATACACTTATTGTACTTTTTCTTCTATTTCAAACCCTTCTTGTTAGTTTTTGTCTTTATATTTTTCTTTATTTTCTAATTCTTATTCTTCTTAGTTTCTTCTTCATAATGTTCTACTTTTTTCTTTTTTTTCTTCTTTTTGTTCATTTTTTTCGTTTTGTCCATCTCTTTCTCCTCCTGCTTTTTATTTTTATTCATGTTTCTCTCTTTTATCTTTTCTTCATTTTGTTCCTCTTATTCCCATTTTTTATTATCATCTTCTTATTGATATTATTTTCATCATAATTTTTTTCTTCTTGTTTTGTTTATCCTTCATATTCTTTTTTTTCTTGTTTTTTTAGATTCTTCAACATCTTTTTCTTGTTCTTCTTAGTTTTCTTCTTCTTATTCTTCTTCTTGAATGTCATTTTCTTATTTTTCTTCTTCTTCTTCTTGAATGTCTTATTATTATTATTATTATTATTATTATTATTCTTTTTCTTCTTTTTTTCTTCTTCTTTTTCTTCTTCTTCTTTTTCTAATTATTATTATTATTATTATTATTATTATTATTATTATTATTATTCATTTTCTTCTTCTTCTTCTACGTCTTCCTTCAATTCTTCTACTTATGTTTCTTCTAAATTTTTTTCTTCTACTATGACTTCTATTACTACTACAACTTCTTATTCTTATTTTTCTATTTCTACAACTACCTTTTTTTATTTTTCTTTATATTCTCTTTTATAGTTTTTATTATTGTTCTTGTTGTTATACATGTTTTATCTTTTGTAATTCTTAAATTTCT
>JAREIK010003057.1:379084-410907 GCA_029783825.1 Sapria himalayana | reverse complement strand
CAGGAATGGCAACAAATGTAGTATATACATATGTATGTAGTCAGTATATATGTAAATATAATTCTAGTATTTTATGTTACATATTTACTGAGTATATATGGTACTTGGCATATATGTACGCATAATACTATAATTTATATGTACAAATACTCTAGTAATGTATATCTACGAGGGGAAATGCTAGTATATATGTGTATTTTGCGGTAGTAATATATATTTCAAAACATAGTTTTTTAAAATTTATTTTGATTTGATTTTTGTGGTTTAAATTCTTACAGATGTAGTACCGCCATTGTTCTCATTCGAAGCTTGTATAAGTGAATGTATTTTTCAATAAGCATGAGGCACCGTGGTCTAGAAGCATTTTCACATTAGAAAATTGGTTGATCGGAGGAGCACGAGAGAGAGAAAGTACACATCAATGCATTGATAGATTATATTTTATACACAGTCGGTAGATACATTGATTAATTAAGTTGTAATATAATTTTGTTATTTTTTTTTAGTATTTAAAAATATTGTATTAGATAAGTTATTAAAGTTATTTTTTTTGTTTAATTTTAAAATTTTATTTATAGTTTTGCTGTTTTTATTAAATTTAATATAAAAATATTAAATATTTAATTAAATTTTAGGTTAAGATGTATGGTAGGAGAGCGGTGAGCATCGGACACGGCAAGCAGCAGCGGCTGCACCGGAAGCGGCTGGCGGCCACGGCAGCCAGCAGCGGCTACACCAGAAGCATAACTGTCGCAACAGGGAAAGGAGCGGTAGCACAACACCGAACAGTAGGCAGCCACAACCGAAAGCTTATGGCATCAATGGCAGAGGTGGCCATGGCAGTGCGGTGGCGGCGGTTAAGTCAAGCGGCGGGAAGCAGCGGAAGTGGACAGTTGTAGCATGCAGCGTCAAGCACCGGCAGCAACGGTGGCAGCCTCCACAGCGGCTGTGGCGGTAGTGGCCAGCGACGGTGTCAGCAATGGGACAGCAGTAGTAGGGTATTGGTAGCGACATCGACAATGATAGCAGTGGCAGGAGCAGCAACGGGAGCAGCAGCAAACACACCAAATGAGTATATAAGTACAAAAAAGTCAATATATACATACATAAAATACTACTGTATTTTATGTACGTATATACTGAGTATATTTGTAATCAGTTTATATGTACACATAATACTACTATTTTTATGTACATATATTGCAGTAATATATGTACAAGTGAAATGCTAGTATATATTTATATATATACTACAAGATTATAGATGTATCAAAACATAACTTTTTTTAAATTTGACTGAGTGGTTTAAATTTCTTACAGATATGATACCGCATTGTTCCTCATACAAAGCTTCTATAAGTAATGGGATTTTCACTAGACATTACGTGCCGCAACTCGAACAGCTTTGTCATAGTAGAAAAATGATGATCGCAGGAGTAGAGGGAGAGAAAGCAACATCAATGAATGAATATATTATACTTTATGCACTGTCGGTAGATACATTGATGAATAAGATGAAATAAAATTTTGTTATTTTTTTTGTTTCAATTCTATAAAATATTGAATTAGAATAAGATATTAAATGATTTTATTTTTTGTTTATTATAAAATATTTATAGTTTCAATTTTTATTCAATTTGATATAAAAATATTAAAATATTTAATTTCAAATTTTAAAATAATTTATATTCTGAAATTAATTTTGAAATTAAAATATCTAGGGAAAAATACCTTGCTAAATTAGCTAGGAAAAATTCCCTTACTAATTTATCTAGGGATTTTTCCCTAGCTTATTTAGCTAGAGAAATATTAAATTTAGCAATAGATTTTTCGTCGCTAAATTTATTTGGCTAGGGACTATATCCTTCGCTAAAATTTATTAGAACAACATTTTAACGAGGGAATCATTCATCGTTATTTTCATTTAGCGATGAAAAATCTTATTTTTCTTGCTAATTTAGCTAGGGAATTTGTCTTTTTTAGCAAGGAATTTTTTCGACGCTAACTTTTTAGCTAGGGATACTTTGCGTCGCTAAATTTTAGCAAGAAGCACTTTAGAAAGGGAACCGATCCATCGATAATCCGTCGCAACTAAAAATTTTTCGACCACTACTAAAAATAGAAAATGCCCATTTAGCTAGGTAATTTTCCCTAGCTATATGAGATTTTTCTTGTATTGATAGTTAGATAGATATACAAATAGACTGATAAACTGATAGATAAATAGATAGGCAAGTAGATATATAGAAATATTGATATATAGATAGAATGATAGAATAAAAAACAGATAGATCACTACTAAAATTTATGATAATACCGACAAAATTACCAATGCAAAAAATTTGATTAGTAATTCTTATCCAAAACACGACCAGTTAGTGACCAAAAAATGGTATCGAAAAAAAATAAATTTTTCGACCAAAAAATGGTATCAAAAAAAAATAAATTTTTCGACCAAATTTCCGACCAAATTTCCTACAAAATTTCCGACTAAGGACCAACCATAATTACCGACTAAATATTTTTGGTCAGGAATTGGTTTGTAGAGTGGTTATTAAATATATTACTGACTATTTAACGACAATTCATTATAATTGGTTGGTATAGTATTTTTTCAAATTATTAATAACTTCATACTTACCGACCAATTACCGATCAATTATCGACCATATATATAGGTCAGTAATTACTGAACAATTCAGGACCTATTTAGAGATCCAAGTGGCGCATAGGAAAAAATATTTCCGACCAAATTTCTGACCAACTATCGACCATTTATTACCGACCAAATATAATTGGCCAAAAACAAGGTTTGTAAATTAGGAGGAAATTAGCAAAAAACATTCCCAAAAGATTACGAACTATTTAACTACCAAAAATATATAACCATTAAAATTGGTCAGTATAGTGGTTATCCAATATATTTATAAGGTCGTAATTACATACCAAATTACCGACCGAATATATAATTCATTAATTACTAACCTTTTCACGACCAAATACTGACCATACATACCGACCAAATTTTTTTGGTTGGAAATTGGTGAGTAAATTAGGATGGAAATAGTGAATAGATATTGTCGACAAATTACCGACTATTTAACGACCAAAAACATATTACCATTAAAATTAGGCGGTAAAGTGGACTTCCAAATACTTATAGATTTTTTCTGACCGGCCTTTACCGACCATAATTTTGGATGGTAGTTCATTGTTTTAATTTTTTTTGATTTGAAAATCATTTGCTAAGTCATTAAAACCTAAAATCATCGAAACTCCGTAGTTTTTTCGAATCAGAGTCGACTGTAAGCACGAAATTAAAAAAATTTGATCTTTCTTTTCAATCTAGGTAAGTTTTTCTTTGTTCTTCTCCTTCAAATTGCTTATACACATCTCTGTTTCTCTGAATTATATATAGACAATTGAAATTTCATTTTTTCAGTATATTCGGGTATGAGGTATTTTTTCTCCTCATAATTTCTTAATTTTTGCTTTAATTTCATTTAACCTAATATGATTTTGATTATACACAATTAATTAAACTATATTTTTTCATTTTTTTATAAAATTTGTTCATCTACTATTTATATTTTTAAGGTTTTAGTTATTTGATTTCAATTATATGATGTTTGCATCCAAATAATATTAATGTTAATAGTTTATATTTATATAATCATATGACGTTAAGTATAAATGTCAATACTTTAATATATATAATGATTTATGTTAAATCAAACTTTTATTTAATATTAATCTTAAATATCTATCATTGTATATTTAAACTTTTATACATTTATATAATCATATGATATTATGTATGAATGTCTATACTTTAAATATAAATGTATTACATTATAAATACACATTGATATGTTTATATAAACATATAATATTATATATAAATATTTATACATATGTATTAATTGTTTATAAATATCTATACAAAATTTACATTAACCAACCCCTATATATATATATTTATATAACAATTATATAATATTAAATGATTATGCAATTTTGTAAATATTTATATTACATATTTTTTAAATAAATATAAAATATTTATAATATTTATAAAATGTGGTATATATACTATATATTATTTATAAAAGTGTTACATATAAATATAATAATATTTAAGTAACATTTATAAAAAAAATTTATTCACAAATATTATATAGATACACGTGTTTAATTATATAATCATATGTCATTTTATATAAAAGTTTTTATAAATTTATTTATAATAAAGTAAACTATTTTTATAATTATATTTATAATTTTGTATAACTAATTTGTAACTATATAATAATGTATAACTATATGTATAGTTCAATATAATTATATTTCTAAAAAATATATATTATATGCATACTAATATATAACTATAACTTATTATATTTTACTAAAAGTATACCTATATAAATGTTAATTATAATTATATCTTTAACTACATACATATTTATAACTATATGTGTATAACTATATATATATATATATATATATATATATTTGTATAAATATGTAACACTTTATATAATTAAATATAACTATATTTGTACTATATATACATATATGTATTCATATAATTAAATTAAAATATTTGCTTATAACGTTGTATATATTTATGTATAATTACTTATCACTACTTATATAAATATATCTATATATAGCCATTTCTTTAATTAAATATTACTATTGATAATTATATATATTATATGAATAATAATATATAACTATAAATAATTGTATCTTACTATATGTATAACTATAAAAGCTTTATGCATATTAATATTTAAATATATACTTCACAACTTATATTTAATATTTTTTTGTATATATTAGTATATGAAAAAGTATTTTACTATATCTATACCTATACATATCTATATGTATAATTATATAAAATTAAATGAACAAATATATAAACCTACATGTATAAATATATGTTTAACTATATGTGTAACTATATGTATAACAACATGTTACTATATTTATAATTACATGTATAACACCATACAACATTATGTTAAACTATATCCGTATAACTATATATAAATATATGTGTAACTAAATAAATGTCTATATAATTATATATAACTATATTTGTAACTATATATAAATATATGTATTAATATAATTAAAGCAAAATATTTTTTTATAACAGTTGTTGATATTTATGTATAACTACTTATAACTACTTGTATGAATATAACTATATATAAATATATTTTTAATTATATATAACTATTTATAACTATATATATTATATGTAAAATAATATATAGCTATAAATAATTGTATCTTACTATATCTATAATTTTAAAAGTTATATGCATAATTATATTTAAACAATAAATTTACAGCTTATATTTATTATATATTTGTATATAGTAGTATATTAAAAAGTATTTTACTATATCTATACCTATTCATTACTATATTTATAAATATATAAAATTAAATAAACAAATATATAAACCTACATGTAAAAATATATGTTTAACTATTTTTGTAACTATATGTATAACCACTTGTAACTATATTTATAATTACATGTATAACAACACACAACATTATTTTAAACTATATGTGTATAACTATATATAAATATTTGTATATCTAAATAAATGTCTATATAATTATATATAATAATTTTTGGAACTATATATACACATATATATTAATATGATTAAAGCAACATAATTTTTTATAACGTTGTTTATATTTATGTATAACTACTTATAACTACTTGAATGAATATATCTATATATAACTATATGTTTAATTATATATAACTATTTATAACTATATATATTATATGTAAAATAATATATAACTATAAATAATTGTATCTTACGATATGCATAGTTTAAAAGTTTTATGCACAATTATTTTTAAATATTAAATTTACAGCTTATATTTAATATATATTTATATATAGTAGTATATAAAAAAGTATTTTACTATATCAATACATATACATATTTAATATAAACCTAATGGACATATTTGGAAGTCACTCACAGATAAGAACCAAATGATGAATTGGAGAGAATTTAAGGTAAATATTACTACCGCAATAATTTTTACATCTTTTATTTATTCTTTTGTTGACTGATTAAAAATTATTTATTTATAATTGTAGAAAGTTTACAGGTGGACACAGCGAAAGGAGGCGGTCAGAAGTGTGTTATACAAATATGCTGTCAATTGGTATAAAGACACCGTGTACGAGATCAAAGATAAATGGTTGAAGAAGAAAGAAAAATCTTCGAGTGTCCTAGATCATGTTTTCAAGGAGTGGTAGAGTAGATGGGAAGATCCGGATTATAGGAAGAGGTGTGATAAACTGAAGGGTAATCATAGCTCAGAGTGTGCTCGGGAGGGTTGTGGCATGTCTACACACACTTGTAAATCTTGCTCTATGTGCGAGCACAAACGAGCATTGGTATTATTTCTATTTATACTTTTTATGTTTATTACTTTGTGAAATGTGTTTAATTATGCCTAATTTTCATTTCTCATAAAGAAATTTTTTTAAAAGAATTAACGTATGTATTGTGTGTAATTATAGACACGCAAAGAGGGTAAGAGGCCTAGTGTTCCTTGCTTATTCAGATACACGCACACAAATGCTCATGATGATCAGACATTCATTGATCAGATATCTCATGCAGCAAATGTATGTTTCATTAAAAAAATAAACTTTTTTTTGTTTGAATATAAATTAAAATACTTGTCATACATTTTTAATAGGCTAGATATGAGGAAATATTAGCTACTATGACTCAAGTGTATTCCCAGACTACTTTAGGTTCATGTGATGGTGCAACAGGTAATTCACATTCATTAGCTCCACCAGTTGATATGAATCAGATTTTGTATGCGACTGTTGATGGCAAGGAGAAGATGCCCATCAATGGTGTTAGTTTGTCGACATCATCATTCAACTCGCATAGATGACCAAATTATGAAGCTGAATTTTCAGGACCAGTTTCTAAATTGTTTTCGACGATGGGTGAATATCAGTACGTGATGTGAAATACGATACAGTATCAGTTGGTCAATACCGAGTGATGCATGATCGACTATGAGGATGATAGAAATGAGTTGCATATGCATTTTGACTGCCTTACAAAGAAGTTTCAAGGAGGACTCCATTTCAACCCTAATGATCTACCTCAGATTGTCCAACATAATGCTCCAGCTACAGCATCTACTCCATCACCTATAACAAGACCTGCAGCAACTACATCTGGACTAGCAGCAGCAGATATCTCTACCCCAGTACCTGACATCTCACCATGTGGACCAGAAATGTCACAACATAATGATTTTGAAACTATGTTGGATGATTGAGTCTATTACACATATTTTTTTCAATACCTTAAACTTTGATTTTGGATTTTATTTTTTTATTTTTTTCTTGATGTATTTAATATATATATATGTAGTATATATAGTAGTTCGCTGGAGTTAATTGGATTATTTTTGTGTTATCTGTATATGTTTCTACAGCAACTGCATCAAACTGGGTGTTTTTTGGATTTTATTTTTTTTTGTGTTTTGTGTTCTAGTTTATGCAGAAACTACAGCAAAACTGCAAAAAATAAAAATTTGGTCGGTAATTACCGATCAAATTGCGACTAAACTGACCAAAATTTTTTAGTATCAATGGTCGGTAAAATATCTCCAAATGGTCGGTAATACTTTTGGAGATCAATTATCGACCAATGTTTTTAAAAGATTTTAGTCCGTTTTTTGGTCGCAATTATTTCGGTAATTTTTGACCATTTTGAGACCATTTACCGACCAAGTCCTTTAGGTCGGAAAATGGTTGGAATTTAGTTGATAATTATTTGTCATTGAATGGTATGTAAATGGTTGTTAATTACTGAACATTTGGAGACTATATACAGATCGAATTAATTTAGTCAGAAAATTGTCAGACAATAGTCGATAATTATTTGTTGGTAGAGGATGGGTAAATAGTGGATAATTTACTAACCGATTGATTTTTTTTGTTGGTATTTGGGTTACCGACCAAAAAACACCTAATCACCGACCAAATAATTGCTTGGTAATTCGGTGAATTTTAGTAGTGGATAAATAAACATATAGATAGATAGCTACAAATATAGATAGATAGATAGAAATATAGATAGACAGATAGATAGATAATTTGCAGGTAGACAAATAAACATATAGAATGAAAGATAGATAGACAGATAGATAGCTAAACAAATTCATAGATAGTCACTTTGATAGAATGACAAATAGAATGATAGACAAATTGATAGAGAAATAAATAGATAAATAGGTACATAGATAGATATATAGATGAATAGAAGGATAGAAGAAAAATATGCATAGATGGATAGATGGTTAGATGGTTAGATGGATAAATAGAAAGATGGATAGATGGATAAAAGGATAGATAGAAAGATGGATAAATGGATAGATGCTTAGATTTATAGATGGTTCGATTGATAAATAAAAAGATGGATAGATGGGTCGATGGATAGATAGAAAGATGCTTAGATGGATAGGTGGATGGATAGATGGATAGTTTGAAAGAAGGATAGAAAGATAGAAGGATAGATGGATAGATGGAAAAATGTATAGATGGATAGATCGATAGATGGATAGCTAGATAGGGGGATAGATGGATAGATGCATATATGGATAGTTGGATAGATAGATAGATGTATATTGATAGATAGATAGAAGATAGTTAGTTAGTTAAAATGATATATGGATAGATGGTTAGATGGATAGATGAATATATCGATAAATGTATAGATGGTTAGATGGATATATGGATAGAAAGATGAATAGATAGATAGATAGATAAACAGATAGATAGATAGATGTACAAAGAGATAGATAGATAGATCGATAGATAGAAAGACATATAAACAAATAGATATTTAGATAGATAGATAGAAAAACAAGTAGATATATATATAATTAGATAGATAAGTAGGTAGATAATTTGATAAATATATAAATAGATAAAAAGAAAGAAAGAAAGATAGATAGATACATAGAAAGATAAATAACTAGATAGATAGACATATAGATAGATAGATACATAGAAAGATAAATAACTATATAGATAGACATATAGATAGATAGGTAGATACATAGAAAGATAAATAACTATATAGATAGACATATAGATAGATATAAAGATAGTTAGACAGATTGATTGATTGATAAAAAGGTAAATAGATAGAGAGATAGTTTGTTAGATAGTTAGATAGATGGATATGTACAGAGAGAGATAGATTGATAGATTGATAGCTAGCAAGATAGATAAATATTTAAATAAATAGATTAATATATATATATATATATATATATATATATGATAGATATATATGATAGATAGAAAGATATATAGATAGATAGATAGATAGAAAAATAGACAGGTATATAGATAGATACTTAGATAGAGAGATAAATAGATAATTAGATAGATGGAGAGATTAATAGATAGATAGAGAGATAGATAGATATAGATATATAGATTGATAGATTGATAGATAGATACACAAATTGATAGATAGATAATTAGATAGACAGATTTATAAATAATATAATTAGATAGATAGATAGATTTATTAATTGATAGATAGATATATATATATATAGAAAAAAAAATAAATAGATAGATAAATAAAAAAATAGATAGATGGATAGATAGATAGATAAATAGATAGATAAATAGATATATAGATAAATAAATAGATAAATAGATAAATAAATAGACTAATACACAAATAGCCAGATAGATGGATAGATAGATAGACAAATAGACATATAGATAGATAGACATCTCAACAGATATATAGTTATATATATAGACAGATAGATAGAAAGATAGATAGAAAGATAGACAGATAAAAAAATAGATAAATACATAGATATACAGATAGACAGATAAATAGATAACTTGATAGAGAGTTAGATAGATAGACATATATATAGATTGACAGATAGATATATAGATAGATAGATACACAGATAGACAAATAAATAAACTTATAGACATTTAGATAAAGGGACCAATAGGAATTTACACAGATAGAGATATAGAAAGATAAATCAATAGACAGATAGAAAGACAAACAAATAGATAGTTAGATAGATAGATAGATAGGTAGACACAAAGATAGATAGATAAATAGATAGCTAGAGAGATAGATAGATATATAGATAGATATATAGATAGATTGATAGATAATTAGTTAGAAAGAAATAAAGATAGTTATATACATAGAGAGACAACTAGATATATAGATATATAGATGGATATACAAATAGACAAATAGATATTTAAATTAATACATATATTGATAGATAGATAGATAGATGGATAGGTAGAGAGATAAATACATAGATAGAAAGATAGATTGATAGACATATAGATAGATAGATAGATAGACAAATAAATAGATAAATATATGATAGATATTTAGATAAATAGACAAATAGATGTATAGATAGATAGATGGATAGATAGAAAGACATATTGATAGATATATAGATAGAGAAATATATAGATATATAGACAACTAGATAAATAATCATATAGATAGATAGGTTGATAGACAAGTAGTCAAATAGATAGATAGATTGATATATAGATACTTAAATACACAGATATATATATATAAAGGTGTCAACTGGGCTGGGCCGTTTAGGCACGTCACGAGGCACAACATGATTAGACCATGCCTTGGCTAGCCTGGCACTGGAATTTTCTATGCCCGGGCCAATGCCGTGCCTGACCACGACACAAATCGTGCCGTGCCGAGGACAACTGGACCTCGTGCCATCCCTGACCTGGCATAGTTTAGTGGCCCATGGCACGACCCTCCAGCTTGGGACATGTCCCGCACCCCACCACATCGCTAGAGTAGAGCCATTCGGATAGAGAAAATGTGTGGGTACAGGTCTGATTCCACTCTGACCCGACCTGCAGTACCGCCCTACCCGAATCCCCCCCCAATGGTTAAAAAAAATTAAAATTTAAATATTAGCCATTGTATTTTGCCTCCAACGGTGAGGGGACAAAATCCGACGGCCCTCATGATTCTGCCCCCTAAAATTCAATAAAAAATTAAAAAAACATAAAAATTACTTAAAAAAAAAATTTTTTTTAATCTATAAAATCCCCCCACCTCTCAATAACATTTATGTTTTTCATAAACTTTTATTCTCAGTCTCTCAAAATTCTTTCTAAGCTCTTGCTCTTTTTTCTCTCGGGACTCGGGATTTCGTCATTCGGCTCGGCTTTTCGGGACTCTCAACTCAAGTTTGGAAGTTTGAACTAGACTGTGGTACACCGTGCACATGATCTACCTCACTATTTTATGGGTATTTTAAGTTTTTTATGATTACTTTCTCTCTCTATCTAGTCTCTCTCTCTAATCTGAAAATCTAAAATCTTTCATCTAGGCTCGACATCCTGGTTAACAAAAATCCAAAAAATTGAATAATACTAATGAAACATATATATATATATATATATATATATATATTGACAATTAGATAGACAGATAGAAAAATAGACAGATATGCATACATATAAATATATAGATAGACAAATAAATAGAAAGACATTGAAAGATAGAAAGAATGAAAAATAGAGAATACAATAAAAATCCCAAATAAATAGGAAAAATTCCCTAGCTAAATGGGATTTTTCCGCCACTAAAGTGGAATAACGACCGATTAATGACGGAACCTTTCCCATGCTCAAGTTCTCATCAATAAAAATTAACTCAAGAAAAATTCCCTAGCTAAAATATATTAGCTATGAAAAATCCCCTAGCTAAATTGAATAAAATGTAAAAATAGAAACTTTATATGATAATGTATAATTAACAAAAATTAAAATTAGTTAATAAATCATTCTGATACAATATTTTACATAGTTAAAACAAAAACATAACAAAATTTTATTATATCTTTTTCATCAATGTATCTAAAAATAGTCTATAAAGTATAATCTATCCATGAAATTGATGTTTCTTAATCTCTCCTAGCTCCTCCGATCACCATCTTTCTGCTGCAACAAAGCTGTCCTAATCGCTACATGTCTGTCTAGTGAAACATTTCTTCACTTCTACAAGCTTCGTATGGGGAACATTATTGTACCATATCAGTACGAAAATTAAACTAGTTAATAAAATCAAAATAAATAAATAATAAAAGTTCTATTTTGATAATTATTAAATACTACAATGTATATGTACATATATACTAGCATTTTACTAGTTACATAGAATACTAAAGTATTATACATACATATATATGTACCTATGTACTATAGTATTATACGTACATATATATGTACGTATATCCTATAGTATATTATAGTACATACTACAGTATATATACTGTAGTATGTACATAAATACTATAGTATCAAAACAGAACTTTTGTTAAATGTACATATATACTATAGTTTATATGTAGTACATACTAGAATATATAATTTAGTTTATATAATATAGTATATTTTGTAGTATATATGCTACTTTATATTCTATAATATATATACTCAGTATATATGCACATTTATCAAAAGTTATGTTTTGATACTATTTTGATACTATAGTATATACTGTAGTATATATACTATAGTATATATGTACATTATATACTAAGTATATATGTACATTATATACTAAGTATATATGTACATTATATACTAAGTATATATATACATTATATACTGAGTATATATTACTACTGTATATATGTACATATATACTATAGTATATATGAACTTATATACTAAAGTATAAATTTACATATAATACTATAGTATATATGTACATATATACTGTAGTATTATATGTACATATATGTAATCACATAACCTCAGATGGCACATAACTACAAGAAATTACTATTATCCCATTTATACTTCACAAAGATGACACAAAACTTTACTATCAACATAAATAAGAAATACAAAAATTATTTAAATTTACGAAAATATGTCTGAAAACTCTTAGAAGAAAACCTGGAAGACAAGCCATGAGCCAGGCTCTGCCCTACCACCCCCATAGCTCCATGCTTCCGTGCGACTTTCTTAGAACATTTCTTTTCCTCTCCTTGTGCTTGCATCAATCATTTTGATTACTTAGCTTCATTGTATTAGTCCATCAACCCTGTAGGTTCTATTTCCATATGGTTCCTTTTTTGGTTCGAAGCAAGGAATCTCAATTTGTTGTTAGTGTCAATGTAACTACAGAACAATTCAATATGCAATCCATGATAATAATATGCACTACATAAAAAGAAACTTGGATCTGCATGGGACCAGAATTTTTTTGTTCATCTCACAACTTTAGAAGCTAACGTGCTATTCCCAGCATTAGGAGGACAAGACAATCCTTTTATATACCTATAATAGGCTAAAACTCTACCCAAAATATTCGAGTACTTACAAACATATTCACAGATATATAAAAAAAGTTATTATAGACATGAACAAACATGAATTTGAGTTTATAGTCATATTACTTCAATAGATATCTAAAAGATTGCTAGCAATGATGTTTAGAACGAGAGAGTGTGTGTGTGCAAAAATAAAATGTTTCAGAAATAATGAAGATAATAGAAACTCGGCCTCCTTTTGATTTTGTTGAGATAAGTAAAATGGGACCCATCCATAGGAAGGACCGTGGCAATGTCTAAAGGCTTTGAATCATAATTTTTTTGTGTTTCACATCAGATCTCCTGCAAGGATTCATGATTAGGTTAATCGCCAAAGCAAAGAACAAAATCAAAATAAAGAAAAATGATACCTCCAAAAAAATCTCATCCTATTTAGCTACACAAACAAAAATCAAAAATAGTTCAGAAATAATTCTGATACAAAAACATCATCATTATTAGTTGGTACATTTGTGCTAGCCTCTTCTTTATGGTTTTGAAGCATGATCTCAAAATGCTATCTATCATGTCAAATCTGCTAACTATGATTCCATATAGGACATCTACTATTGCATTAAATTCTTAATTTATTTCATCTCATTATTTATTTCATCTCATTATTTATTTCTTTCATCTCATTATTTATTTCTTTCATCTCATCATTCATTTCTTTAATTTCTTGCATTTCTTTCTTCAAATGATTAATCTGCTCATCCTTCTATTCTTTCATTTCCTACATTTCTTCCTTCAAATAAGATATCTGCTCATCCATCTCTTTCATTTTAGTCTCTGTAACTTCAAATTGTTCATTTGTTTCCATTACTAGTTGTTCTACCACCTCATCCACCATTGATGTGAGAGATGAATTAGAAGCATGACTACCACAAAAAATTGCCACTCCTTCGAACTGATGCTATACACTCGTTGCTTCTTATGACCTTCTATGGCCTCCAAATAGATAAAATCATAGTCAATTAGTTGAAGATGTATAGAAGCCTCAACACATTGAGAAGCAACTGTCGCACATTCATCCATGAGTTCCTGTGATAAAATAAAGATAAATACTATTCTAGATATACATAAAATAAATTTAATATTTTGAATTCCGAACAACTTTAAAAATTTATCGTAATATTATAAAATTTTATTAATATAACAAATTCTTATAGCAATCATCTGAGACTTGTCAACAAACTAACCATCCACTTTCTTCAAATGTATCTTCCTGAAAATCTCATTAAAATTGGAATCTCGACCTAATTCTCCAACCTAGAGTATATATTTATTGTGTCAAAAAATAACAAATGTTAAAAATTAATAAAACCATGCACAAATTTGATTTATGTGGACTATTAGGACAACCACTAAATATATAGATGTTTTAAAGTATAAAATTTTACTAAATTTCAAGCATGCTCAATACTCAACTTTGACCCTCTTGTGTGGCAAGCAAAGTCTTTGATTTTAATATTATAATATAATTATAACATTTTAATTATCGACATCACTATCATCCTCCAATGTATCTTCTAACATTCCATCTAATTCTGATGGAAGTTCTAACTCATATTCAGATAGAAATTGATCATCTTCAATTTCTATTAGGCCACCATTTGAATCACATAAATTTTCTAGATTTTTATTTACATGCAAAGGCTCACTATTATTTACGTTATCTTCTTAGAATATTAGTGCAATAGCTAAGTTTATACTTCTTTTTTGAGATGTTGGTACTTTAAAATTGATAGAGCTTCAATTTTGTAAATCACCCACCAGTCACTCTTATCACGTGATAAACTCAGATATGTATAATAATATACTTAAGTGGCTTGAACTGCCATAATAAATGGCACATATCAATTCTATCTGCATTTATGGTTAACATCCACTAGCTTATAATCTGAATTAATCTTTGTACCCACATTTCATTTAGGATCAAACCACTCGCACTTTAATAATACAATCTTGTTATTTTTAAGTCCAGGATACTCCAACTCAATAACTTCTATGAGTTGACCTTAAAATCAATCTCATCTTTTCTATAACTTGAGCCTTTAATGGATAGATCACTATTCATTATTGTTTTAGAAGAACCATATCTGATTGTGTAAAAATTATATCCATTGACAAAATATTCAGTATAAATTGTCACATATCTAAACAATCCTTTACTTAGATTCTGAATGAAAATACTAGAATCTCCATTTAAAGGATCATTGGTCTATTGCATAAATTAAACAAATGATGTTAACAAATAAAAGATACTAATAAATTAAATAATTCAAAAAATTAAAACTTAAGAATTCTCACATAGTTTTTGAACAAATTCGCAAATTATATTTCTAGCATATAATTGACCTCATTACTAGAGATTATTGTTTGCCTATTTTTTAATTGTTCAACAAAAATACTGCACAAATATAAAAATAGGGAGAAAAAAGTATATCAATTTTTATTTATTCCTATTAAGGATAAAATTAAACTATGATTAAACATGTAAACATTTTGGCTATACATACTCAATATTTGGTGCACCCTCTTCAGTTGTATTATATCTTTTCTTTGCTCTTCCAAATGCTCTTCCAGGGTGCTTGAAGATAGATCACTTGTCCACAGAATCATCTTCAATCAGCACATGAGCTTCATCATTCCGAGGCACATATCTATTCTTTGTATTGACATGATCCTCAAAATAATAAGAACAAAATGGTGATTCTTTTTCTACTAAATATGCATTGCAAATTGAACCTTCAACTTTTGCCTTGTTTCTAACATTCAATTTCAACTCACGTAGATGCCTACACCCATAATGTTAGGTTTTAATTATATTAGATTACAATATTACTTTATGTTTGAAATAATAAAACATAGTTACTTATATGTATTTACCTTTCAAACGGATAAATCCACCTGCATTGCATTGGCCCTACTATCCTTACTTCATATGCCAAATGGATTGGTAAATACTTCATTGAGTCAAAAAAGTTCAATGAGAATATCCTTTCAAGCTTACAAAGAATAAGTGGTATGTCATTCTCCAGCCTCACCATGTCATCTATTTTAATTGTGGTTGTAGTTAGCTGTTTGAAGAATAAACTATGTTCTATAAGGACCTTGCAAACACTTAGAAGAAGTAATTCACATAATGCAATTAGTATTTAATCTTTGAATAAATACATGATAGTCATGACTTTTCATTCCAAATAACTTATGATTTTTTATATCAACTGTATCTACCCATATTTGATACATATCCATTAGGGAATTTCAAATTGTTAACCTATTCACACAATATTTGTCTTACCTTCTCATCAAATGTGTAACAAGCTTTAGGAAATCTTTTAGTTGCCTCATTCAGTTTCAATTCAGGAAGCCATCAGTAATAATTTAGCTCTTGTCTTGATTTTAAAGTGTCTTTTATTTTTCCATCTACATTAAGGGCTGTGTTGAAAATATTATCAATCAAATTTTTTTCAAGATGCAATACATCCAATTTATGACGAATTAAATTGGACTTCTAATAGGGTAAGTCCCAAAAAATACTGTCTCTTCCTACCAAATATTTTGTATATTGGTCCATTAGTTCCAGTAGCATCATTTTTAGTTACCTTCTTTAGACCCAAACTCTAAATATCTGTCATAATATCATCTCCTGAACAAACTGCTAGTACAACTTTATCACTATTTTATTTTTTTTAAATAAAGTTATATTTCGGTGGAATGGATGATTCATAGATAGAAACTTATGATGATTATCAAACCATGACTGTTCACCACTGAATTTGAGAATAAATGCATCATACTTTTTCATGCAATACGAGCATACGAATTATCCTGTAGTACTCATACAAAGAACATTGTATATGTAGGAAAGTCACCATCCACATAATGGCCACTAGCATAATAAACTTTTGCTTCTTTGTGATATCATATGTATTAATGCCAACATCCCACAAATGATTTAACTCTACTATAAGAGGCTGAAAAAAACATACATGTCTTTTGGATTTTTTGCCCCTGAAACTAATATTGACAAAAACAAATATTGCTCCTTCATACACAACCACGGAGGAAAATTATAATTGTCACTATCACTGTCCATATTGAATATTATTGTACAGATTGGTCAAATGGCTGAAATCCATCAGTGTAGAGACACAATCTCACATTTCAAATTTTAGCTGCAAAATCTTGATGTATATGATTAAAATACTTCCAAGCAAATGAATCTGATGTATGATGCATCACCCCATATAGCATTAAATTAATAGAAAATAATTCATCTTAGTGCAGTTTTCATCTTTTGTAGCATATTTGCAATATGAGATGCCTTCTTAAACCGAGGATGATCACAAAACTTATAGCTATATAAATCAATATCACCACCCCAATATAATATACATCCATTGAAATAACAATCAATTTTTTTTATTGGTAAACCCATAACTCATAGTAACTTCTTAGTGTTTTAAAAGTTGTTAATGACCAAATTAGTATCAGGAATAATCTCCTTCATCAGTTTTGTCACCTAATCAAATAATTTTTGAGACATATAATTTTTTAACTAAATACTCATAAGTCGAGCCACAATTGACAATTTTGAATGTATTTTACAACTAAGCAACAACTCATTATCTATATCTTTAAGCATATCATAAAATATCTGAGCTTCAAGATAATGTGGTTCATCCATAATAGATATTGAAGTCAGCACCAGCAACTTCAATGACCATTCTATGATATGTGTTTGATGCTTCTTATAGAGTTTACTTCATGAAAAAAAATATTTTGACACTTGTGATTATTACACGGATGCTTAATTTTTTCTCCATCTATCCATCTCGATTGACTACACACAAAATTGATGAATGTTTCAAGCCCACTCAAAAAATCTTGATTTAATATTCCATTCATAAACCTTTTGTACATCCACTAATGATCTAAATTCATTTTACCTTGTTTTATTTGAAAAAATTAATGCTCAATCATTATTTTGAATGAAACATATAATTACTTCAAAATATACTAATAATTAAATAAAATTACTTACAAATGAATATTTAAAAATTAAATATCATGATTATCGAGGCAATGCGTTTTCAGAATCTATATGAATAGACAAAGCAATATTTAGGATGATAAAGATTAATAGGTATCATGATATTACTAGATGAAGGAAGCAAAATATGTGAATGAACAATAAAGGAAAGCAAAAAAGAAAGAAATTAAATGTTTGAAGGGGGAGAGGGAGAGAGTGAGAGAGAGAGAGCGAGAGAGAGAGAGAGAGAGAGAGAGAAATGGGGGAGAGAGGGAGATAGGGAGAGAGAGAGAGAGAGAAAGTGAGCAAGCAAGAAAGAAAGAAAGTGTGAAAGAAAATAGCAAGAGAGAGAGAGAGAGAGTATGGCATAGAAAGCAAAAGAGGGAGAGAGAGTGATACATAAAGAATGAGAGAGGGAGAGAGATACAAAGAATGTAGTGTTAGAATGAGGAATTACATAAAACAATAAAAAAGTTTCTTCTATACAACCCTATCATATAACACATCTTTTGTCATATAAAAGTTAGCCTGAGGCCCAAGGTTGGCATTAGGTAAGCGTAGGACCCTTATTTCAACAGTAAGATATCTTTGACCAATAGACACTCTAAGGCTATGTCATTACATATTGTTGATATTATATATATATCTTTTGCCATTTAATTTCAAGTTAGTGCAACGAATTAGTATTATCCCATTTATAATTATATGTTTTTATACATATAGTATATGTAGTTATAAATATATATATATATATATATTCATACAAGTAGTTATATGTAGTTATACATAAATGTATACAAAGTTATTAACAAATATATAGATTTTCATATGTGTATACATAGTTACAAATATAGTTATATTTAATTATATAAAGTTTTATATAGTTATACAAATATTTATATATAGTTTATACACATATACTTAAACATAATGTTGTATGTTGTTATAATTATAAATATAGTTACATGTGGTTATACATCACATATAGTTAAACTTATATTTATACATGTAGGTATATAAATTTTTCATTTAATTTTATATATTTATACATATAGTTATGTAGAGGTATAGGCATAGTAAAATACATTTGTATATATTAATATATAAAAATGTAAATTAAATATATGTTGTAAATTATAAATTTAAATATAGTTATGTATAACGTTTTAATAGTTATACATATAGTAAGATACATTTATTTATAGTTATATGTTATTATACATATAGTATATATTGTTATAAATAGTTATATATAGTTACATCACTACAATAAAATATCGATTTAGCTAGAGAAATTTAGCTAGGAATCATTCACTAGCTAAATAGCGAGGGATTAGCTATAGAATAACAAGGGATTTTTGATTTTACTTTGAAATAAATACTAGCAATGGATTATTGTCAGATTAGCGACAAATTCGCAATGGAAATATCTGATTGAAAATTTTTCGTCGCTAATATTTTCGTAGATTATTGTGCAAAGAAAACTAGGAAATTTCATAATGGATTTAACGACGAAATTTCCCTAGCTAATATATCAAGAAAATTAGCAATAGATTTAGTGACACTAGCTATTTATATCGCGATAAATTCCGTCACTAATATTTTCGTAGATTTTCATGCAAAGAAAACTAGGAATTTAGTGACAGATATAGCGACAGATTTTCCCAAGCTAATTATATTGAGATAAAATCTATAGCTAAATAATTATCTGAAATATTTTTTTACTATTTTATATTTTATTACAAATAATTATTTTTTAAATTTTATTTTTCACAAAATATATCTATTTAGTTGGGGATTTTGCCCTAGCTATTTGCACTAGGGATCATTTCCATCTCCAATCTTTAATGATTTAATTTTTTATTAATTTATTATATGTTTTAATATTTTATTTAATCTTGTTTATTAAATATATGTCATGGTCTATAGATGAGCGATCCTTGAAAGATACATTCTCCTTGTTATATTATAAAAATAGGATATTATAAATAAATAATTTAAAAAATATAAAAATACAAAATAACATTATATTAATAAGGGCTAAATTAACTATTTTAATAGTTATAAAATTTTTAAAAAAATATGCAAAAAAATTAGTTAAAATTTTTAATTAAGAAACTTAAAATTTTGTATAAAAGTAATATTACATAATTAATTCTATAAAAAAAATTTTTTAAAGATATTTTAAAAAATAAATGAACATGCATTGAATTTTTTACTAATATAAAGGTAAAATAATTTATTGTATGATTAAATAGAAAATATTTACAAAATTATCTGAATTGATAAATAAACTAGTAAATATTATATCATTATAAGTATAAAAAAATTTTATTATTATAGGAAACTTTTAAAAAAATAATTACTACAAAATTTGAAATCCTTATTTATAATAAAAATTAAAATTTTTTCATTAAATTTAAAAGAAAATAAATTGATATTTAAAAATAAATACATAGATGTTTAACCCTACTAAGATTTATAAGAATTAAATAATTGAGTAATATTTTTACTATTATCTTTTAATAGTCAGTCTTTATTAAAATAATAAATATACCTTTTTTTAATTATCTTCTCACGTTAAGTAATTTTTAGAATTTTAAAAAGTATATATTATATCAATTTATATGGCATTTTATGCTTTTTAAAATTATTTCATATTGTCTTCATTAAAATTAATATGAATTCTTAAAAATTTATAACTATAAAATATATATATTTATATATTTTTTAACATAAAGAGTTTATAACTTTTAAGATAGTGACTTGAAGAAAAATCATATTTGTATCTTTTCCTTGCTTTATGAAATTTGCAAATTTTGTAGCTATTTAATTTTTTTTTTCTAGTTGGAAGTCCAAACATCTATTTTTTGAAGTGATGTATATATTTATTGTTTAATTAATTTGATAATTAAATATTGTAAGGTGTTTGTTTTTCATGTGTGACTTGCTACATGCATATGAACTTGTTTAAAATAATTTGATAATAAGAAAATAAGAGTCTTTATGATTTTCATATATTTATTGTTTATTTAATCTTTTGATAAAAAAACATTTTTGGAATTTTTATAAGTTCAAAAAGAATATCTTGTTGTCCAAGAGACAACTCTGCCTCTCTCTCTCTCGACACCGATACATCATAACCTAATAGTAGAGTAAGTGATAATTCCTTCAAGCCATGAGTTTCTTATTGATTTCAGGTATATTTTCTACCCTGACTCTTCATCGATTATCTTAATGCAGGAGTGTGTGTTTGGATTCTGCTTTTTTTTTGAATTTCTTTTTCTACCCTCACTATTACCGTATATTATACACAATACTTCATTAATAACCATGGTATGCTTGGATTACTTATACACACTGATTCATATACATACTTAATGCATGTGTGATATAATTCATTCTCATTGTGTGGATGCTGAGGTTGCACAATAGTATGGTATGCAGGCTTGATATCCATGTTTTTTCCTGCTCAGACAGGCTTGTGATTTTGGATTATAATCACAAATTGGGTGTTGGTGTTTCTAGTGAGTAATGTGTATAAAACAACATATTTAATATTTACATAATAAATTATGTAAATATGATGATCCCATGATTAATAACACATAAATATATATAAGTGTATTTTACTATATGTATAACTATTAAAATAGTATACATAACTATATATAAATATAATAACATAAATTTAATATACATTTACATATATATATATATATATATATATATATATATATATAACTATATATAAATGTATTTAACAATATGTATATCAACATATTACTATATATAAATGTATTTATCTACATCAATACCTATACATAGCCATATATCTAAATATATATAATTACATGAAAAACTATATATAACTTCATCTACAATCAAAAATGGTTTAAAGTTTTGTTTTTCAATTTTTAGGTTATGCCGGACACGGTGGTTCTTGAGTTGCAGGTTATTAACAGAAAAGAGAAATTCATTTCACTTCTGGTTGATGGATTTGTTATTTTAACACCTATTCATGAACAAGAAGCTTCGACAGAGTTGTTTCCCATCAAATTTGATGGCCTGTCCAAGGTTAGTACTTTATGAGCTATAATGGTCTGGTTGGACTAGATCTTAACAAAAGATAGCATTGATGATCTTTGAATTAAATAAAAATATGATCATAAACATAATGGATGTGCTTTATAGGACATTCCTTGTAACTTACTGTAATAAATTTATCAATATATATAAATCCTTAATTTTCCTTCAAATTTATATTGTTAATTTTTTATCTGCACTTCATTTGAATTATTTGAATTTTCTATGTCACTATTTAATTTGATGTTTATTTATTATTTTCACTACTGAGAAAATTGTTTCTTTCTTTGCAAGCAGTTCAACCAAGGGACACCATTTTTAATGGTCAAGACTTGTTAACAGGAAGTGAAACTACTTCAGTGTGGCTGGAGGTAATGAACAACTTTCATGGTTGTCTGACATGTGCCTGCGACATTAAAATGGGATAATGATTTAGAATGCTCTAATCCCAAAATAATGTTATGCTCATGTACGTCACATGTGCTTTACTGAACAAGTAGGTATCTGAGGTGAGGGAGAATGATGTGGTTTGTGTGATAAATAACTCTGCAACTTTGGTAGGCTCACTAATCACCCTGCATGTTTCCCAAATTCATATCGAACTGCCTACACTTTCTGCTCAAGATATGGAGGTTAATCTTTTTCATTGATTTCACTTTTGGAATTTGTAGAATGCTTACATTTTTGTTGTTCTGTATTGGTTGTGTTTCAGGTTATCAACACTTGGGGTGTGCAAAATAAAATTGATTTTCTCTCATTGTCATACACCCGCCACTCTGAAGATGTTTGACATGTAATTTTAATGATGCAGTTCTTCCTCTTATTGTATAGTCATTTTTAGAATCATAGTTTGTTGTAGCAGAGAAGCTTCTTTAATGTTCTGTTTTAAACCTCTAAAAATTGAAAATATGTGTATCAACTCTTTAGTGCATAAACATTTCTCAATAATTTTGTGCTAGCCCCTCCACAAAAGTTTTCTTTATAAAATATATTTTACCATGAAATTATCTTTTTATAATCAACAAAATCATAATTATTGCTATATTTTTCTCAAGCTTGTATTAGTTGTGTTCATAAATTTTATTTCTTAATAAAGATCTTACTCAGTGCACAAGTCTCCTGCTTAGCCTGAGGTTTGAGAGATGTTAATATTATGATGATCTTATCCTTGAAATCCGGAGATGCTTTATTTATTGAGTTTTGAACATGAGGTCTATTGTCCTTGGACGAAGACACTCGGCATCACAAAAAGAGATGACCTATATTTTTTTGCACTATTCATTCATCTGCATGAAATTAGGTAAATTGTAACATGGTGCATCTGTATATATGTCTATATGTTTGCAATCTTAAAACTATCCACACACACATCCATCATCTATATGTATGTGTGTGTGCATGTTATTTTCTTTAAATATATTTCCAAGCTCCACCAGTGATTTTTTTTGTGATGCTGTTTATTGATGCAGTCTAAGTTGGAAACAATATGTGATGTAGCACAGGCCCATGAGAATCTATCTCATTTTGGAAAGCATAGTCAAACCTAGATTTTTGCCAAGATTCAAAATGTGGAGGTTAGTTGTTTCCATTGTAATTGTCAGAGGCACATGAGCCTACTACTTTTGGCTTTGCCACTAGTTCTCATACATGATTAGATGGTGGTCTTTTATAATACATTCTAGCATGCTAAATAATATTGATGTTTCCGAAGGTTCAACAACAAAACGAAATTGTTTTGTTTTAAATCAAACTTTTTTCTTCATTTGATCTTAGAGGCACATGGGCCATAAGATTTTGTGATATTATTATTTCTTTCTATTGAAGGAAACTTTTTTCTTCATATGTTTTCATTGGTGCTATATCAAGATTTGGTTTATTTAGCTTTTTTTTATCGACTACAAAAGTCTTCTTTTTTCTCTTTTAGATGGTAAATCTCCTTTCTTATTCTACACCTAGGAAGACAAATAATTAATGTTGTATTTTTTACTAATTCTTCTCACATAAATGAAGTGGGAAACTTTGTTTTCCTGTGTGAAAACGGTGGCTTGTTTATCATTCATATTATTGATTTATTTTAGGGACAGGATCATTTTGATGGAATACTACAAGAAGCAAATGATATTATTCTTTCTCATGGTAATTTAGGGATAAGCAGATGTTTATCTTTCTTGTGATTTATTTTACTAATTCTTCTAATGTGTGTGTGTCATTCGAGGCTATGTGATTATAATTACGTACATATAATACTATAGTATATATGTACGTATAAATCAAGTATATATGTAGTTGTATTCTATAGTATATACTTACGTATATATATAATTGGTATATACATACATATATACTCGCTATATACGTACTTATATACTATAGTATATACATAGGTATATACTCGGTATATACGTACTTATATACTATAGTATATACGTATATATACGTACGTATATACTGAGTATATACGTACGTATTTAGTGCAATATATACGTACGTATATATCGTGTATATATATGTATATACTGTAGTATATAAGTACGTATATACTGAGTATATACATACGTATAGATAGACAAATAAATAGATAAATAGATAGTAAGATTATTAGATAGATAGACATATAGATAGACAAATTTAGAGACAGATCGATAGACATATAGTTAGATATATAAATTAATAGATTTTTTCTTAAAGATAGATAGATAAATAGATATATCTATAGATAGACAAATAGTTAGATAAATAATTAGACAGATTAGTTGATAGACAGACAAATAGATATTTAGACACAAATTAAAAGAATGATAGATAGATAGATAGATAGACGGATAGATAAATGGATAGATAGATGGATAGATAAATGGATAGATAGAGAGAAAGATAGATGGATAGATAAATGGATAAATAGAGAGAAAGATAGATGGATAGATAAATGGATAAATAGAGAGAAAGATAGACAAATAAATAGACAAATAGATGGATAGATAGATTAACAAATAGATTGACAAATAGATTGAATGATAGATAGATAGATACATAAATAGGTAGATAGGTAGATAAATAGATAGATATATTTAAAGACAAATAGGTAGATAGACTGAATATATATATATATAGAAAAATAGATAGATAGACAAATAAATAGAAAGATTGATAGACATATAGATATACATATATATAGATAAATATATACACAAATAGATAGACAAGTTGATAGAATGATAAAAAGACATATTGATAGATAGATAGTGAGATATATTAATAGACATATAGATAAATAGATAGACATATTTAAAGACAAATATATATATATATATATATAAATAGATAGATAGACAAATAGATAGATAGATAGATATACAGAAATATTGATAGAAAGATAGACAAATATATAGATATATATAGATAGATAGATAGACACAGATAGATAGATAGATAAACATATAGATAGATAAATAGATAAAAAGATATATATACACATATATAGATAAATAAATAGGTAGATAAACAGATAGATATATAGATAGATAGATAATCATATAGATAGATAGATAAATTGATTGATTGATAAATAGATATGTAGACATATAGATAGTGAGATAGATATTAATATATAATGATAGATAAAAAGATAAATTGATAGAAAGATAGAAAATTAGATATATATATATATAGACATATAGATAGACAGATAGATATATATATAGATAGACAAATAAATAAATAAATAGATTGATAGATAGAAAGAAAGATAGTTAGACAAATAAATAGATAGATAATAGATTGATAGTTAGATAGATACATAGTAAAATACAAAGATAGATTGATAGAAAGATTGATAGACATATAGTTAGATAGATATATAAAAAGATAGACAAATAGATAGATATATAGGGACATATAGATAGATAGATTGACATATAGTTAAAAAAAGAAATATATAATTAGATAGATAGATCGATAGATACATATATAAATAGATAGATAGATAGATAAATAGTAGGGTAGATGGACAGATAGATAAACAAATAGATAGATAAATATATATAGAGACAGATATATATATATATATATATATATATATATATATATAAATAGATAAATAGATAGATATATAAATAGATAGAAAGACATATTGATAAACAAATAAATAGATAGATAGATAGACATATAGATTGACTAATAGATAGACATAAAGATATATAGATAGATAGATGGACAAAAAGAGACAGAATTATATAAAGAAAATAGATAAAATGATAGACATATTGATAGATAGATAGAAAGATAGGCAAATAGATAGACAGATAGATAGACAAACACATAGATAGATAGATAGAAAGGTAGAAAGATTGATAAATAATTAGACAAATAGATAGACAAATAGATAGTGAGAAAGATAGATACTTATACAAAGAAATAGTCAGATAGATAATAGTTAGACAGATAGATAGATAGACAGATAGATATATATATATATATATATAGACAAAGAGATACACATAAATAGATAGAGAGATAGACATGTAGATAGATAGATAAATAGATATAAGGACAAACAAATAGATAGATAGATATTCAAATCATTAGATAGATTGATAGTCAGATAAATAGAAGGATAGATGCATAGATAGATAGATAGATGGATATATAGACTAATATATAAACAAATAGATATATATATATATATATATATATATATATATATATATATAAACATATAGAAAGACATTGATAAAAAATAAAATAGATAGATAGACAAATAGATAGACATAAAGAAAGATAGATAGATGGACAAATAGATATATAGATAGATAGAGAGAAAAAAAGATAAAATGATAGACATATAGATAGATAGAAACATAGAAAGATAGACAATATATAGACAATTAGATAGAGAGAAAAAAAGATAAAATGATAGACATATAGATATACAATACATAGAAAGATAAGTAGATAGATAGATAGCCAGATAGACAGACAGATAGACAAATAGATAGACAGACAGACAGATAGATAGATAAATAGACAAATAATTAGAGAAAAAGATAGACAGATTGATAGGCACATAGATCAATAGTTTATAGTTAGATAGATACTTATAAAAATAAATAGTCAGATGGATAGACAAATAGATAGATAGATAGATAGAAAGTTATATAGTCAAATAGATAGACATATAGATAGATATATAGATAGACAGATAGATAGACAAGTAGATAGATAGATATATAGACACAAAAATATATAGATAGATAGGTAGACAGAATGATATATTGATAAATATACATATAGAGAGATAGGTAGATAAATAGACAGATAGACATATAGATAGATATATAGATAGACAGATAGATAGATGGACATATAGATATATAGATAGATAGACACAAAGATAGAGAAATTAATATACAGATTAATAGACGGGTCGATAGACAAACTGTTAGATAGATAGATAGACAAATAGAAAGAAAAATAGTTAGACAAATAGATAGATTTAATGATAGATAAAAAGATAGAAAGAAGATATATATATATATAGATTGATAGATAGATAGAAACATAGATAAACAAATAGATAGACATATAGATAGAGAACAAATAGATTGATATACAGACATAGATAAATAAATTGAAAAAAAGAAAGATACACACACACACACACACACACACATATATATACAAACACATAGACAAATAGATTGACAGATAGATAGACATTCAGATAAACATATAGATAGAAAGATACACATAAAGATAGATAGACTGCTAGATAGAAAAATAGAAAGATAAATAAATATATAGATAGAAAGATAGATCAAAATATTGTTAGGCAGATAGATTTAGAAACAAATAGACTCGCATATAAAAAGACAAATAGAAAGATAGATAAAATTATAGATAGATAGATAGGCAGACATATAAATAGATAGATACATAGATAGATAGATAGATAAACAGATAGATAACAGATAGATCTACAGATAGATAAAAAGATAGATATATAGTTAAACAAATAGATTATTAGAGATATACATATACACATAGATAGATAGATATAAAGAAAGATAGGCAGACAGATAGATGGGTAGATCGATAGACAAATAGATAGATAGATAGACATACACATACACAGACATATAGATAGATAGATAGATAGATAATAGATAGATATAAACAAATATATAGACATATATATAGACAGATAGATAGACAGATAGACACATAGATTGGAAAATATATAGAAATATAAATAGATAGATTGACTAAAATAAATATACTAACATATCGAAAGAAAGATTAAAAGACAGATAAAAATAAAAGAAGATGATAGATAGATAGGTAGATATACAAATAGATAGACTGTATGATAGACTGATTTATAGATAGATAGTTAGATAGAAATATAAACAGTTAGAAAGAAAGAAAGATATATCGATATACAAAAATATAGATAGATAGTTAGATAGATAGACATATAGATTTACAAATAAATAGATAGAATGATATATAGATAAATAGATAGACAAATAGTCAAATAAATAGGCAGATATACTAATAGACATGTTGATAGATAGATAGTTAGATTGACATATAGACAAATAGGTAGAACGACAAATAGACAGAATGCCCGATAGATAGAGAGATGCATAGATATTTAGATTGCTAGATAGATAGTTAGATAGATAGATAGATAGAAAAAATATATATATATATATAGACAGACAAATAGATAGACAGATACAAAATATATAATGATGTATATATATATAGGTAAAAAAATTTATTGATAGATAAATAGACAAATAGATATAAAGAAATATAGATAGAAATACAAATAAACATATCTACTTATAAATAGTTTGATAATTACATAGATAGATAAATAAATAAATAAATAAATAAATAAATAAATATATATATATATATATATATATATATATAGATAAATCGACATATAGACAAAAAAATAGAAATATTTATAAATAGATAGACTAATATATAAATAGAGTTAAGGACTGATAGACTTATAAACAAACAGGGACATAGTGAGTTAACAGATAGACATATAGATAGTTTGATAGAAAGGTTGATATAAATATAGATAGACAAATATGAAGATAAGTAGATAGCCAACTAGATCAAAAGATAGATACATATATAGATAGATTGATTGATTGATTGACAGATTAATAGATAGACAAATAGACAAATAAACACATAAACAAATAGATAGATAGACTAATAGATAGAAGGAATGAAATAATGATAGATAGATTGATCGATATATAGATATATATATATATATAGATTAACTAATAGATAGAATGATAGGTAGACTAATAGACACATAGATAGAGACAAATAGATAGATAGATTGATAGATATACAAATATATCAATAAATAGAAAGATAGTTAGGTAGATAGACAAATAGACAAATAGACATATAGACAAATAGAGAAATAGCCAAATAGATAAATAGAAATATAGATATATAATCAAATAGATAGATATATAGATACATAAATTGATAAAGATATAAATATAAATATAAATATATATATATATATATATGTTAAATGAAAGATAAATAGATATATAGATAATAGCAAGATAGAAAGATATATAGACAAACAAATAGACACATAAAAAAGTTAGACAATTAGAAATATATACAGTTCGACATATAGATGTATAGGTAGAAGACAAATAGATAGATAGGTACATAGATAGATAGATAGATTGATTGACATATAGACAAATAGATAAATAGATATATAGGATAGATATTCTTAAAGAAAGATCGATAAATATACACATAGACAAATAGACACATAGACAAATAAATAGATAGATAGATATATATATATATATATATATATATAAATTAATAGATAGACATAAAGACAAATATAAAGATAGATAGATAGGGAAATAGATAGATTGATTTATAGACTGATAGATAGGAAGGCAGTTTAGTAATGGGATAGAAAGACATATAAATAGATATACAAATAGATGGATTGATAGACACATAAACTTAAACACTTATAGACTAATATACAAATAAAAAGATAAACAAATATATAGATTGATTGATAGATATAAAGATATATAGATAGATAAATATAATAATAGATAGAAAAATAGATAGATAGGCAGATAGATAGAATGATAAATAAATAGATAAATAGATAGAAAAAAAAGACATGCAGATAGATAGATAGATAAATAGATAGACAAATAGATAGACAGATTAATAGATATAATGATAGACAAATGATAGATAGACTAATAGACTAATATACATAAAGTGAGATAAACAATAAATAGATAGATATATTAATAGAAAAAAGATAGACAGATAGAAATATAGATAGATAGATTGTTAGATATATAGATAGATAGACAAATAGATAGATAAATGGAAAAAAAGATAGATAGTCAGAAAGACAAATATATAGATAGATAGATAGACAAATAGACAAATTGATAGTTAAGTAGATATCCATATATACAGATAGATAGTTCCATCGATTGATAGATATATAGATAGATAGATGGATAGAATATATATAATATATATATATATACTACTATGTATGTATGTATGTATATATAGACAGATTTTGTGATAGAATGATAGATAGTTAGACATTTTGACATATATAAAGATAGATAGTTTGAGAGTTACAGAGATAGATAAATAGAAAGAAAGATAGACAAATAAACAAATAGACAAATATAAATATAAATAGATAAACATATAGACAAATATACACAAGATAAATAGAAACATAGATAGATTGACATAGATAGATAGGCAGATAAATAGATACATAGAAGATAAACAAATTTAAAATAGTCACATCGATAGATAGACAGATAAATAAATAAAAAACTAGACAGTTATACATATAAACACATAGGTACATAAATAGATAAATAAATAAAAAGATTGTGATATAAACTAATATACTAATAGTCAAATATATAGTATGATTGATCGATATATAGATATAAAATTAGATAAATAGATAATTAGATAGATATATAGATATCGACATATAGATTGATTAATAGATTTTTTGATAGATTGATAGATATATATAAAAATAGACAGATAGACTAATAGACTCAAAGATAGCTATATAATAGATAGATATACAAATATTCAGATAGATAGATAGATAAATAGGTATGTAGATGGACTAACAAATAGATAGATATAAAGATAGAAA
>JAREIK010003057.1:323860-372387 GCA_029783825.1 Sapria himalayana | reverse complement strand
GATAGGTAAATAGAAGTGAGAAATATAGATAGAAGGATATATAGTTGGAAAGAAAGAAAAAAAGATAGATAGATAAATAGACAAATAGAAGATAGATAGATAGAAAGATCGATATATAGATAGATAGCTAGATAGACACACATATAGATAGTTCGACAGATAGAGAGATAGATAGGTAGATAGGTAGATAGGTAGATAGGTAGATAGGTAGATAAATAGATAGATAGGTAGATAGTATATATATATATATAGGTTGATAGATAGATAGATAAATACATAGATAGAGAGATAGTTAGATAAATATATTGATAGATAGATAGATAAATAGACAAACACATAGATAGATCGGTAAACATATAGATAGAGAGATAGATTGATTGATAGATATATAAATAGAAAGATAGATTGATTCATTGATTTATTTATTGATAGATAGATAGACAAATAGAAAGATAGTTTGATAGATAGATTGATAGATAATTAGATAGATAGATATATTGATAGATAGATAGATAGATAGATAAATAGATAGATAAATGAATAGATAAAAAATTATATAAACAAATAGATAGATTGACAAATAGATAGATAGAAAGATAGATTAATTGATTGATAGATAGATAAATTAATAGGTATGTAGATAGATAGATAGAAAATATATAGATAGAAAGATATATAAATAGATATATAAATAGAATGATATAAATATACATAGATAATTAGATATAAAGATAGATAGATTGATATATAAACATATAGATAAAGATAGAGTAATTAATAGATAATTAGATAGATAGATACATAGATAGATAGATTGATTGATTGTTTGATACTTAGATAGATAAATAGATAGATGGATTGACTAAAAAATAGCTAGTTAGATAGATAGACAAATAGAGAGATAGATAGTTAGAAAGATAAACAGATAGACAAATAGATAAATATATAATATGATAGATAAAAAGAGAGATAGATAATTAGATAGATAGATAGATAAAAAGATAAACAAATAGATATATAGATAGATATTAAAATTGATAGATAGATTTGTAGTAGATATATAGATAGATATATATATATATATCTACTTTGATAGATATATAGATAGAAATATTGATTAGTAATAGATAATAGATAGATAGATTAATAGAAAGATAGATAAATAATAGGACAGTCAGATAGATATATATATATATAGATAGCCAACTAAAATTGATAGACATTTAGACATATGATAGATAGATAGATAAGTAGAAAGAATGATTGATTAATAGATATATATACTATATATTATATATATATATACTATATATATAAAGATAGATAGATATATATGTATATAGATAGATAGATATAAATATACATAAATAAATAGATATATTAGAGAGATAGATAGATAGATATATTGATATATAAATATATAGATATATTGATACATAGATATATAGATAGATATACAGATGGATAGATAGAAAGATATATAGATAGATAGATAATTAGATAGAAAGTCATATAAATAGATAGACATATAGATAGTTAGATAGATAGATAGGTCAATATGTAGATAGGTATTAGTTAGAAATATAATTAGTTAAATATATAAATAGATCTATAGGTAGATATATAAATATATAGATAGATAGATTCATAGATAGCTAGATAGATAGATAGAAAGATATATAAATAATAAGATTGATTGATTAATAGATAGATTGATATATAGATAGATAGATAGTTAGATAAATAGATAGATAGTTAGATAGATACATAGATATAAAGATAGAGAGATAATTAGATAGATAGATAGATAGATACATAGATAGATAGTTAGATAGATAGATAGATATAAAGATAGATAGGTAATTAGATCGATAGATAGATAGTTAAAACATATATAGATAAATAGATAAAAATATAGATAGATAGATATGTAGGTATATAGATAGGTAAATAAAAAGATAGAAATATAGATAGAAAGATATATAGTTGGAAAGATAAATAGATAGATAGATAGATAAATAGACAAATAGAAGATGGATGGATAGAAAGATCGATATATAGAGAGATGGATAGATAGACACACATATAGATAGTTAGACAAATAGAGAGATAGATAGGTAGATAAATAGATAGATAGGTAGATAGATAGGTAGATAGATATATAGATAGGTAGATAGATAGATAGATAAATACATAGATAGATAGATAAATAAATTAAAAGATTGATAGATAAATAGATTGAAGGATATATAGATAGATATATAAATTGATTGATTGATAATTAGATTGATATTTTGATAGATAGAAAGATAAATAGAAATATATGTAGATAGATACTATATATATATATACAGATAAATAGAAAAATAAATTTGTAGATAGATGTATAGATAAATAAATATTTATACAGACAGACAGATAAAGATATAGACATATATATAATTAGATAAATACATATATAGATAAAGAGATAGATAGACAAACATATAGATTAATACACACTCACACACACACAAATAGATAGATAGTTAAATAGATAGATACTTATACATTAAAATAGATATATAGAAAATTAGAAAGATAAATTGATTGATTGATTGATATATAGAATGATAGATAGATTGATTGTTATATAGAAAGATTGACAACTAAATAGGCAAATATATGTACGGATAGAAAGATAGACAAATAGATGAATAAACTAACAAACAAATAGATAGATAGTTAGATAGGTAGATAAATAAGTATAAAGGTATATAGATAAATAGAAATATAGATAGATAGATATATAGATAAAAAGATAGAAATATACATAGATATATAAATAGATAGATGGATATATAATTTGATAGATAGGACAGATACACAAATAAATAATTAGATTGATAGATATATAGATAATTAGATAGATAAATAGATTGATTGATTAATAGACAAACAAACAAACAGATAGATAGATAGATAAACATATAATTAGACAGTCAAATAGATAATTAGATAGATAGACATTTAGATAGATTAGATAATTTGATAGTTAGATAGATAGATAATTACATAGAGAGATAAATAGATAGAAAGATAGTTACATAGATAGATATATAGATAGATAGAAACATAGATAGATAGATACATATATATATATATATAAACAAATACACACAAACACATAGATATAAATACAAATAGATAGACAGATATATAGACAATTTGAGAGAAAGATATATAGATAGATATTTAGATAGGTAGGTAGGTAGAGAGATAGATACATAAATAAGTAGATAGATAGATTTATAGTTATATAGTTAGATAGATAGATAGAAAGTCAAATAAACAATTAGACGCATAGATTGAGAGATAGTTAGACAGATAGATAGATAGTTATACTAATAGACAGATAGATTGATTAATTGATTAATAGATTAATAGATAATTAGATAGATAATAAATAGCTATATAGACACATAAGATAAACAAATGCACTAATAGATAGATAGAGATAGGTAGATAGATAGATATATAGATAATCATATAGACTGACAAATAGATAAATAGATTGATAGATATATAAAAATATAGATATATAAATAGATAGATTGATAGACAGAAAGAAAGAAATATAGATATATAGATATATAGAAATACAAACAGATAGATAGATATATTGAGATAGATAGATATACAGATAGACTGATAGATAGGTCCAGAATTAGAAAGATAGATGGATAGATAGATGCATAATTAAATATTTAGATAGATTTACAACTAAATAGAAAAACATATATAAAGATAGACAAATAGAAATATAGATAAATAGAATGATATATATATATATATATATATATATATATATATATATATATATAATTAGCTAGATAGATAGATAAATAAACCTACAAATAGACATACAAATAGTTAGAAAGATAGACCTACAGACACATAGATTGATAGATAGTTAGTTAGATAGATAGATAGATAGACAGATAGATAGATAGACATATAGATAGATAGATAGAAAGTCTGATAAATAGTTAGATAGATAGATAGAAATATAATTATATAGATAGTATATATATATATAGCTAGATAGATATACATATTAATAGAATGACAGATTAATAGTCAGATAGATAGATCGATAGATAGATCGATAGATAGATAGATAAAAGATAGTTAGAATGATAAAAAAAATAGCAATATAAATAATCCATAGCTAATTAGCAAGGGATTAGCTTGAGAATAGGTAGAGATGTTTGATTTTACATTGAATTATAAATTTGTGATGGATTTTTGACGGATTAGAGATGGAAAATTTCGATTGAAAATTATATCTAGCTAATATTATCATAAATTTTTACGCAAAAAATTGCAGGCATTTTAGGAATGACTTTAGAAACTGATTTTACCTAGCTAATTAGTTAAAAAAAAATCCCTGGCTAAATAATATTTTGAAATTTTTTCTATGATTTTATATTTAATTGCAAGCAATTATTCCTTAAATGATAATTTTGATATATGCATTTACCTAGTGATATTTCCCTTGCTATTTGGGCTGGAGATAATATTTTTCACAAATCTTTAATGATTTAATTTTTTTTATATTATTTGTTTTAATATTTTATTTAATTTTATATATTAAAAGTATGTCATGGTCTAAGGATGAGCGATCCTTGAATGACATATTCTCCTCATATAATTATAAAAATAAGATATTATTAAAAAAAATTTCAAAAATATATAAATATGAATACAAATTTATATTAATAAAGACTAAAATATATATTTTTATGTTTGTACAATTTTTTAAAAAGCATATAATTTATTTTTTTGAAATATTTAATTATGATTTTAAATATTTGTATTAAAAAATCATTAAATAATTAATTATATAATTATAATCAATTTTAAATATATTTTTAATAAATGAACATTCATAAAAATTACTACTAATAAACTAAAATATTTAATTGTATGATTAAATAAAAACATATATAAAAATATCTGAATTAACGAATAAACAAGTAAATATTTATATTATTTAAAGTAAAAAAAATATATATTTTTTGATTATAGGAATCTTTTAAAAAAATATTTACAAAAAGTTTTAAAATTTTTGAATTAAAAAAAAATTCAAAATTTTCAAAAAATTTATCAGAAAATAAATTGATTTTTAAAAATAAATACATATATGTTTTAATTACAACAAAAAACTTTTTATGATTAAAAAAATAAATATCTCAGCATGATTATTAAAAGAACACTTCAAGTATTTTTTTTGGGTTTCCAAAGATTTATTTACAATATTACTAATGAAATTTTTGTCAAAAAAATACTTCAAATAATTTTTAGCCCTATAAACATTTTTGAAAAGTAATACCAAATTGTCCCTAAGTTAATTTGAATTCAAATTTTATTTTTTGTCCCAACTAAAATTTATGAGAATTAATCAATTGAGTAAGATCTTTACTATTAACTTAGAATATTCCATTTTTATTAAAATAATAAATATATATTTTTATTGATCCTCTCACTTTAAGTAATTTTTGGAATTTTATATATTATAAATTATATCAAATAATATCAAATTTTAAGCCTTTATAATTATTTCATATTATATTCATAAAATTTTTTTTTGAATTCTTAAAAATATACAACCTTTATATATATATATATATATATATATATATGAAATCCTTTATTATAATATAATATTATTTTATTTATTCATGAAATATTATCATTTATGGTTAAATAAAAATTTATTTCATTATTTTATTTAAAATTTAATTTTTTTATTTTTAGATTACTTTTATATTTTTGTCTCTTTTTTTTTATATTTACATCCATATTTATATTTATAGTTTTTGTGAAAAAAAACACTAAGGTATTCAAGCACTTAAAATTTTTTTTTATATTTCGAAGAGGAATAGAGGTGAAGCAAAACAGGGATATGGGAGCAACCTATAAATTCCACATCTTTCTGTTATCAGGTAAGATTGTTATTATTCTTCTCCTTCAAAATACTATATATATTTTTCTATCTCTCTCAATTTGATTACCACTGACGGAGGTTGGTTTATACAGAATATTCGATTTTACTTTTTTTTTTAATTTTCTCCCAATTTTTCTTCTTCTTTCTTCTATTTTCACATCACTAATATGATTTTGACTCTCCAACATTAATGAAACAACAAATGGTTAGTGTAAACTTTGTTCTTTTACTATTTAATTTTTTAAGGTTTTATGGATTTCAAATACTAAATGTATGCATATTGTTTTATGCTTCTGTAACTTAAGAAAAAATAATTATGCTTAATGTTTTCTACTTCTGTAATAAAAAAAAACAAACTCAGTGTTTATGGGTTTTGTTTTGATTGTCTCCAAAAATATTATAAATAGATAACTTTATATATAAACTTTTATACATTTATATTATCATATGACATTCTATATAAATGTCTATACTTTAATATATATAAACATATTACATTATATATAAACTTTGATATGTATATATAAAAATATAATGTTACACACACACACACAGACACATATGTATAAATGTTTATAAATATTTATACAACATTTCCATAAAACTATTCATTTATATAATTTTTTATATACCATTTATATAACATATAAAATGTTTATACATATTTTTAAACATTTATATAACATATAAATTTTTATATAAATATATAATATATATAATGTTTATATAAATGTGATATATATACTATATAGTATTTATAAAAGTATTACATATATTAATTTATATATATGTAACATTTATAAAAATATTTAAACAGAACATTATATCTAAACATTTGTATATTTATATAATCATATGTCATTTTATATAAAAGTTTATACTTTAATATAAATGTGCAACTAAGATAATAGTTATGTGCAATATGATGCTTGTATGTATACACAAAAGATTATCTCTATAATGTATATCATATGAAGAAATGATATATCATAGAGGGATATTTTTAAGTAAATATATAAGTTGATAAATCATTTATTATAGTAATATGATAAATCATTAGTTATCTCTATAATGCATACACATTGTGCAATATGATAAAACCATTTGTTATAGTAATATACAAGTTCAAATTTGGTTACTTTTGTTTTTTTTATTAATGGATTTATTTGTAGTCTTATTTTAATGAGTTATATTTTTAAGTAATTAAATTTTATTTTTATTTTTTGGATAATGTTATGATTATATTCTTATTATGGTCAGTTATTTTATTATTTGTTTGAATATTATTGATATGTCACTTATTCATTATTTACTTGGTTATTTATTTTTTTTAATTGAGATGTTATAAATTGTGTATTTGCTATACATTTATACAATTTATCAATGGTTATATGAAATAATATGTTTTTTAATAAATAAAAAAATATGAAAATTTAATTACCAATAAATTGTTTTCATAGTTATTAATAATATTATTTATTTTTTTCATTGTTATAACCATAAATTAATGTTTTAATATTGAAATTTATTTTATTAATTTATAAATAATATTATAAAAAATAACCTTACAAATTTATTTAATTATTAACCATAAATGTATTTATTTATGAAATAATATAATTTATGGTTAAATATAAAATAATTTCGTTTTCTAATTGTTTTCGTCTATGACTCGTCTCTCCCCCCATCTAGCCATCGTTACATATCAAACAAAGAACATTTCTCTTTCTATCTTTTTCTCTGTCTGTATTTTATTTGTTTATTTTCATTATAATTTATATAAAAATTAGTAATGAGTTTTGCAAATTTAAAATTGGTAGTGATCTAAATGGTGCTTTTTTGTTGTGTTCTTGTATGTTAACGAAAAATCAGAAGTGTGAAGTTTTTTTTCTTTTAATGATTATTTTTTTAATGTTTAATGGATACAATTCAACAGAAAGTGTCCTAGCTTTTAAATTCGAAGAATAATAGTAAAAGAGGACAAATAAAATACTAACAAGAGGAAAAGAGGAGTAGGGTACTGTAATTTTTAAAATTCAAAGAAGAGTAAGATACCATTCATTCTCAAAGCACGCTGGCCATGCATGATGTCATATTTTGTGTATACATTTATAATAAGTAATTTTTCCATCATTATATAATGTTAACATGAGTAATATGATAGATAATTTGATTAGTAATAGAGTATACCATTATTTTTATTAAAAAAAGTGCATATAGTATATATATCCAAAGTAGTAGATGTGTGATGCACGTGAAGTCGTTTATTTTATGCAGTCTATGTTTACTTTACATGCACATTTTGTTTGTTTACAATGAAACATGTAAACTAATATACTTCTTTACACAAAACACTTGCTGATTTTTTATCACACATACAAAAAATTAAAAATGATCAAAAATAATATTGTACACCTAAATAAAAACAAAAAAAATCAAACATGATGTAACACGTCATCAACTAATGATTTTTAACAATTTGACTATGATCTAATGTTGATTCTGAGATTATTACTGAGAATCAATATATCAACATAAAGTTTTTTAATTAAAATTGTTAATTGGATCATAAATCTCCATAGAAAAAATATCTTTAATATTGGTGCGATATTTTAGATTTAATGTTATTCTAATAGTATATTTTTTTTATAAATTCAACAATTAGCAATACAAAATTAATGATAAACAAAAATCAAAAATTATCATTAATGCATAAAATAATACTCTTGATATATGATACTCTTGTATGTTTTCCTTTTATTTTATTCTTTTCAGCTATTGTAGATTTAGCATATGTAAATAAATTTGTTTGTGCAGATGATTATACTCTTGATATATGATACACACACACGCACACATATGTATGTATGTATAGTTTTTTGTTTGTAATTATGTGTATCATTTTATTTGTTGTCATTATATATTTGCAACTTTTTGGCTTGGTGTAAAATAATAATATGAGTATATTAAAAGATTTTTTAAGTTATTTGCAAATATAGTCATGTAATTGTTTGATGAAATTAATTAACCTATTTTAGAATCTTTTAAAAAAAGTGATGTGGCCATTTGGTTGATTTACTCATTAACTATTTGGGCATTGTAAAAAATAGCCATCTCGGGTTCCTCTTGCCAAAAAGTTAGTTTTTTTTAATATTTAATTGAAAAAAATATATAAGTGATGAACATATCTATAATTTTTGCTAAATTAAAAAGGTCTCATTCTTTCTATTGATTAGGTATTAATTGATGTGTATGTAAGTTTACTTTACCAAACAATCTTTTGATTGCAATTTTACACAAATTATGTTAATGTTAATGTCTGTAATTTTTTGTATCTCTAATCAGTCCAGATTTGTAAAGCTAGAAATCTATAATTGTAGTTTGCTTCACATCTATGTTTTCTAGTTGAATACTTTGTATGATGTGTTTTATAGTCCAAATATGTTTTTGTTCATGTCTAATTTCTTTATTAATTAATTAGCCAAGAGTTCTTGGAATTGGCTCTTCATTCCATTATTTTTTATATCCTATTTATTTTAATATTCAAAGATTGAGTTGAATTACAATAGAAATTTTGGTCTTTGATCTTTATTGAGAAGTGAGAAGCTTACTCCTTCAAAAATTCAACATGACCAATGATAGTGACACCTTATAATTTGCTTCCATAGTTGTGTATGAAGTAGCAATATATATTTATGTCAAAATTGGTTCAAGGGCAAAAAAATCCAAAAGACATTATGAATGTTTTCATACAACCTTTTATAGCAGAGTTAAATCATTTGTGAGATATTGGAGTGAATACATATGATATCTCAAAGAAGCAAAATTTCATAATGTGGGTAGCTCTTATGTGGATGGTTAGTAATTTTCTTGCTTATTCAATATTGTATGGTTGGAGTACTGCACTATGATTTGCATGCCATTATTGCATGGAAAAGTTTGATGCATTTAACTTCAAATTCAGTGGTAAACAGTCATGGTTGATAACCATCATAAGGTTTTACCTACAAATCATCCATTCCACAGAAATAAAACTGCATTTTGAAAAAACAAAATAGTGATGACAGTTGCACCAGTTGTTCGTTCACAAGATGGATGCTATTAGAACTAATGGACCAATATGCAAAATATTTGGCTAGATTAAATGTAGTATTTTTTCAGACTTGCCCAATTGGAAGCCCAATTTAATTCTTCATAACTTAGATGTAACGCATATAAAAAAATGTATTTCACAATATTTTCAACATTGTCCTTAATGTAGATAGAAAAGCAAAAGACACTTTAAAATCAAGATAAGAGTTGGATGATTACTGTTGGTATCCTAAATTCAAACAAAATGAGGCTACAAAAATATCCTAAAGCTTGTTACACACTTGATAAGAAGGCAAGACAGACATTGTGTAAATGAGTTAAAAATTTGAAATTCCTTGATGGATATGTGTCAAATATGATCAGATGTGTGGATATAAAGAATTTTAAGTTATTTGGAATAAAAAGTCATGTCTATCATGTATCTATGCAATGATTAATACCAATTGATTTGCACGAAATACTTCTGCTAAGTGGTAGGAAGGTCTTTACCGAACTTAGTTTGTTCTTCAAACATCTAACTACAACCACAATCAAAATAGCTGACATGGTGAGACTAAAGAATGACTTACCTCTCATTCTTTGAAAGCTTGAATGGATATTCTCACCCAACTTTTATGACTCAATAGAGCATTTATTAGTCCATTTGGCATATAAAGCAAGGATAGTCGGCCTAGTGAAACATAGATGGGAGTATCCTTTTGAGAGGTAAATAAATATAAATAGCTATGTTTTATTATTTCAAGCATAAATTAATATTGTTATTTGATTAAATTGAAACCTAACATAATGGTTGTAGGTATCTTTGTTATTTGATTAAATTGAAACCTAACATAATGGTTGTAGGTATCTTTGTAATTTGAAATTGAATAATAGAAACAAGGAAAAAGTTGAATGTTCATTTTGCAATGCATATTTAGTAGAAGAAGCATCATCTTTTTGTTCTTATTATTTTGAGGATCATGTCAATACAAAGAATAGAAATGTGTCTCGGAATGATAAAGGTTGTGTGCTAGCAGAAGACGAATCTATGGACAATCTATTTATTTTCAAGCACCATAGAAGAGCATTTGGAAGAGCAAAGAAATGATGTATGATAGAAAAAATGTACAACACAACTTAGAGCTATGTTTTACTTATTTGTGAGAAGGTTGCACCATTTATTGAGTATGTATACCCAAAATGGTTGAAGGTTTAATCCTAGTTTAATTTTGTCCTAAATATATTTAATTAAAATTTGATATCCATTGTTCTCCCTCCATTTATATTTGTGCAGTGTTTATGTTGAGTAGATAAAACATAGGCAACCAACCATTTCCTGCCATGATGTCGATTCTATGCTAGAAATAGAATTTGCAAATTGGTTCAAGAACTATGTGAAAATTCTTAAGCTTTAATTTTATGAATTATTTAATTTATTAGTATCTTTTAGTATTTAACATATTTTGTTGAATTTATGCAACAGAAAAATGATCCTTCAAATGGAGATTCTAACATATTAATACTGAATCTAAGTAAAAGCTCGTTTAGATATGTGGCAACCTATCATGGGTATTTTATCAATAAATATAAATTTCACACAATAGGACATAATTCTTCTAAAGTAACTATGAATAGTAGTGTATGCTTTAAAGGCTCAAGTTATAGTGTAAATGAGATTGATTATAATGGTTAACTCACAGAAGTTATTGAGTTGGAGTATCTTATACTCAAAAATAACAAGAATATTTATAAGATGTGAGTTATTTGATCATACACAAAATAAGGGTACAAAGATTCATTCAGATTATAAGCTCGTGGATGTTAACCATAAACATAGATTTAATCGATATGAGCCATTTATTATGGCAATTCAAGCCACTCAAGTATATTATTGTATATATCTGAGTTTATCTCGTGATAAGAGTGACTGTTGGCCTCTTTGCAAAATTAAAGCTCGGTCAAATTTTGGAGTGCCAACATCTCAAAAAAGAAGTGCAAATTTAGCTATTGAACTATCATTTCTAGAAGATGACTTAAATAATATTGAGCATGTGCATATAGATGAAGATCCAGAAAACTAATGTGACTGAAATGGCAACCAAATAGAAATTGAAGATGTTCCTTTTTCTATCTGAATATGAGTTGGAACTTCCATCAAAATCAGATGAAATGTCAGAAGATCCATTTGAGAATTATAGTCATGTCAATTATTAAATTGTTAATAATTGTATTATAGTATTATAGTTTCAAAGACTTTCTATATTTTATTGAAATCCATTATTGATGTTTATTATATCTGTATTATTTGTTCTATGTTGTACCATTAGTACCATCTCATACCCACTATATACAAACTTTAACATCATCATCACCATCACCATAATTAACCTTTACCATCACCTTTATTAGATATAAGGCCACCACCCATTGTCCCTCTTGCACACACTTTTGATCCATCACCATCTTCTACACCACATATTACACTAATAGTTCTCCCATTTACAACACCATCGACATCATCAAATACTATGCCTTCTTTTGCATGCAATGCTAAGTTAGTGGTAGAGATTGTGGATGGGAGGTGTAAGAAATATGAAAATATTACTTAAATTAAAATTATGATGTTCCTGTTAGTGGTTTTGTTTTTATATATAGTTATGATTTTCTAGTTTTTAATGTTATTTTTATATTTTTATAGTTTCATTCCATTTACACAAGTATTCGGTTATAATTACAAAGTCTTTCAAGAAAATGGTTGATTCTAAAGCATTCTCATGGAAGAAAGTTTCTTAATCAACAAGAGAGACTAACGTTAATCACTTTCAGGTAAAAAGAAATAAACAAAAGCATTGAAAATTAATTATCTAATTAGCCAACTATTATGTTGGTTTTTATTTAAGTATTAAATAATTATGTCTTTGTTATTAATATAGTTATTTTTTGAGTTTTCTATACATAGATATCGAATCAGTGCACATGGTACCCAAATTTATTGGACAAATAAAGTCATTGTGGGAGAGCAAAACTACTGAATGGTACTTAGATTTTGGTCAAAAATTAAAGATTCTAAAAGATTGGCCTAATTTTATACCTGAGGATGAGTGGCTCAAGTGGCTTAAGTATTGGCATGAGCTAGATGTGAAAAAAAAATCAAAGATAGCTATCAAAAACTGATGGACCAAGGTAGCTGGAATAGGTACAAGAATGTCTCGCCACATAGGAAGGTTAAAATCGAGCATTAAGTGTGCTCAAGATTTTGTCCAATTTATAAGTTTAAAACATTTACCAATTTAATAATAGGCATAATAGTCAAAATAAATCAAATCTATGCATGGTTTAATTATTTTAGCTAACATTTTCTAACATTTGTTAATTTTTTATTTAATAAATACATACTTTATGCTGGATAATTGGGTCGAGATTCCAATTTTTATGAGATTTTCAAAAAGATGCATGTGAAGAAAGCGGATGGGCAGTTTGTTGAAACAAGTCTTAGATGATTACTGTAAGAATCTATTATATTAATAAACTTTTAGAATACTATAGTAAATTTTGAAGGTTGTGTGGAATGAAAATATTAGATTTATTTTATGTATATCTAGAATAGTATTTTTTTTCTATCTTATCACAAAAACTAATGGAGGAACGTGTGATGGCTGCTTCTTAATGAATTGAAAGTTCTATGGATCTTCAACCCCTTGACTATGATCATATCTATTTGGAGACCATAAGAGGTCAGAAGAAGCAACGAGTATATGACATCGACTTGAAGGGTGTGACATTTTGTTGTAGCAGTCATGCTTCTAATTCCTCTGTCACAGTAGTGGTGGATGAGGCAGTTGAATAGCAAGTAATGAAAACAAATGAATGTTTTGAAGTTATGGAGACAGAAATGAAAGAGAAGGTTGAGTAGATTACTCAATTGAAGAAAAACATGCAGGAAATGAAAGAAGAGAAAATAAGCAGATTACTCATTTAAAGAAAGAAATACAAGAAATGAAAGAAGTGAATGATGAGAAGAAAGAAAAAAAGATTGTTAAGCAACAAGAGATGCCCTATATGGTGTCATAGTTACAACCTTGACACAATAGATAGCATTCCGAGTTCTAGTAGTGAAACCATGCATGAGATGCTAGCACTAATGCACCAGCTAATTATGAGGATTATTTTATTTTAAATGATGATGAAACTATGTTATGTTTTTATTTTAACCATGAAACTTTTGTATAAGAATTATCTTTGAATTGTTTTGGTTTTTGTTTATTAAAGAACAAGGAATCAAATAAATGAGAAGAAGAAGATGAGATAGGTAAAAGTTTTTCATGGTTAAATATGTCATGGTGAAGTCAATTTGTAATGTGTCAAAATAAATATTATTGCTTCATATCTCCAGATGATAAATCAAAGCACAGAGAAAAACAAGAGAAGAAGAAAACTTCTAGATTTTTGGCTACTTGTTCCTCTTTCATACTCTCTCATAAAATTTTTTGGTACAAGTAAAGATGCATTATCTCGTTCTAATGTTGTAAAGAAGATGAGAGACTATATAAAACGAAATAAACTTCATGTATGCCAACATCCATCATCTTCAGCTCCCCCCAATGAGAATCCATGCTGTTATTCTTTAATTTCAATTAATCATTAAATATTCTTGTTTTTAAATGATTAATGAGATAGGTGGAGAATAATATGTGATGATAAGTTGAAAGATCTACATTAATGCAAGTCTTTTATAGGATTTGCAGTCTCAAAACTCTTATCTCCTCACTTAATTAAAAAGGAATAGTTAGCAACTTGCTGGCACTAATTTCTTCCAATGTGTCCCTAAATAAGAAAAGATTTATTTGGTGGCATTATTGTTCGTGATTCTAGTTTTGTTCTGTGTTGGCTGACTAACCTAACCAATGATTCTTTTCTTTCATTAAAAAAAGTGTGTCGTCTCAAAATTGAGTTGGATGTAAGATTATATTGACCTTGGATATTATTCAGTCGAGATAGTCTCACTCCTAGTGGCTCTTAAAGTTCACTATCCATAGTGGATCACAATCCTAAGGGGAAATCACGAAAGTCAGCAGATCACTAAATTTTATCCATTTTATGATGAGTGCCTATAGAAGTATGGCATTGCTAATGTCTGGAAGTTTTTTACTGATTTGCTTGATTATTTTCTCTTGACTTCCTTGGTTGAGATAGAAATTATACCCACTTGTGCTTTTTCTTCACCTCAATTCTCACCATCCTTCTTCTATAGCTTATTGCTCGAGCTCACCAGCTTGTAATGGATGGCTACAATCGAGGCCATTATCAAAAAGTTTTTGGTTTTGATTTTGTTTTTGATTTTTATTTTGTTTTTTATTTTGATTTTGTTTTTTAAAATGTTTATGTTGTGAAATGATAGTTTTTGTGGTTGTGCTGATGCTGTTTGAGCCTTGAAATTTATGCAGTTTGAGCCTTAAAATTGATGTAGTTTGAGCCTGCACCAAGAAGAGGAGAGCCATATGAGACCAGAAGAATGTAAGATAACTTTCTTTATTGTGAGCCAACACAAATTGGTGCAGCCCACCTCCTAGTTGTGGTGCTTGTTGCTGGTGTTTGTTTGTTTATTAAGGTTGTCATTTTAATGATGGTGTTGGTTTCTCAATTATAACAACAAGGGTGCATGATGGATAGGCAAAGCTCCCTTCTTTTTCTTCCATTTAGCTCCAATTATTTCCTCAGCTGATTCTCATTTGATTTTGCTGCTTTCCATTGTAGTTCACCTTATAACGGGTGTCTATTATTTTTATGTGCTAGTATTCTTGTTTTAAAAAAAAAAGTTGATAATCAGTATGTGTATCATTTTATGTATCTATTCAATTGATGAAATCATCTCGTTTTGCTAGGTTTGAGTTGTTTGATATGGTGAAGAAATATTCGTCTTCATTATGAAAACATGGGACACGCAAGTGTGGTGTCTCTGAATAATAAAATGAGTTAGTTGATGGGGTCGTAGTTGCATTCTTGGAGGCTCCAGCGAGTGTCTTGATCCTTAATACTAAAGGGAAGAACATGGTGTTGGACTCGGAACTGGGGACCCATCTCCGGAAAAAATAGCACGATTCTATTTCTCATTGAATACTGGTTCTCATTTTTTTATTTGTTTCTAATAACTTCTTCTGGCTACACTATATTATTTAAATAGTTTTTTTGGTTTGTTATTTCTTTTATTAGTTTTTTCTCTTGTTTATTTTTTCATAACTATTTCATATATGCAGCAGTCCTTGAAAATAATACAAAGGTATTAGTAAAGTGCTTGAAATTGGGAAATAAACTTGAGATAGATGCTTTAGTTACTGGATCTGGTCATATAGTGCATCTAGAAATTAAGTAATATTTTCCTTCATATTTGTTTGCTTTTGTTTTGTGTTTAGAGTGTGTCTTTCATTAGTCTATAATATTGTGGCTTTAATTCAAGATTTTGGTGTTGATAATAATGTTGTTGAGGAAGTTTAAAATAATTTTGCTGAGCAGTATTAGATGCAAAACAACAATAGAAGTGCTATATGAAATCATTGTTAGCAGCCTTTACGAGACAGGTAGGACACATTGTTCTAGCAGAGAAACCATGCAGGAGAGCCTAGCACAACTGCTTTAGCTAATGATGAGGATGATAATTTTGTTTTAAATAATTATATACCTATGTTATATTTTTTTTATTATGTAATAAATGTATCATAATAATTTATGGACTACTTTTTCTTTTTGTTAACTATAAAAAATTATTTATAGTATATGTTTTTATTCAATTTAATATAAAAATATAAAAAGATGTAATAAATTTTTTCTAAAATAAATTGTGAAAATAGCATGGGAATGAAAATAGCTAGAGAATTTTTAATCGCTAATTTAGGTAGGGAATTATCTATATATATTGAGTTAATATATATTAATTACTAAATATATATAATGATTTATGTTAAATCAAACTTTTATTTAATATTAATCTTAAATATCTATCATTGTATATTTAAACTTTTATACATTTATATAATCATATGATATTATGTATGAATGTCTATACTTTAAATATAAATGTATTACATTATAAATACACATTGATATGTTTATATAAACATATAATATTATATATAAATATTTATACATATGTATTAATTGTTTATAAATATCTATACAAAATTTACATTAACCAACCCCTATATATATATATATATATAATATTTATATAACAATTATATAATATTAAATGATTATGCAATTTTGTAAATATTTATATTACATATTTTTTAAAATAAATATAAAATATTTATAATATTTATAAAATGTGGTATATATACTATATATTATTTATAAAAGTGTTACATATAAATATAATAATATTTAAGTAACATTTATAAAAAAAATTTATTCACAAATATTATATAGATACACGTGTTTAATTATATAATCATATGTCATTTTATATAAAAGTTTTTATAAATTTATTTATAATAAAGTAAACTATTTTTATAATTATATTTATAATTTTGTATAACTAATTTGTAACTATATAATAATGTATAACTATATGTATAGTTCAATATAATTATATTTCTAAAAAATATATATTATATGCATACTAATATATAACTATAACTTATTATATTTTACTAAAAGTATACCTATATAAATGTTAATTATAATTATATCTTTAACTACATACATATTTATAACTATATGTGTATAACTATATATATATATATATATATATATATATTTGTATAAATATGTAACACTTTATATAATTAAATATAACTATATTTGTACTATATATACATATATGTATTCATATAATTAAATTAAAATATTTGCTTATAACGTTGTATATATTTATGTATAATTACTTATCACTACTTATATAAATATATCTATATATAGCCATTTCTTTAATTAAATATTACTATTGATAATTATATATATTATATGAATAATAATATATAACTATAAATAATTGTATCTTACTATATGTATAACTATAAAAGCTTTATGCATATTAATATTTAAATATATACTTCACAACTTATATTTAATATTTTTTTGTATATATTAGTATATGAAAAAGTATTTTACTATATCTATACCTATACATATCTATATGTATAATTATATAAAATTAAATGAACAAATATATAAACCTACATGTATAAATATATGTTTAACTATATGTGTAACTATATGTATAACAACATGTTACTATATTTATAATTACATGTATAACACCATACAACATTATGTTAAACTATATCCGTATAACTATATATAAATATATGTGTAACTAAATAAATGTCTATATAATTATATATAACTATATTTGTAACTATATATAAATATATGTATTAATATAATTAAAGCAAAATATTTTTTTATAACGTTGTTGATATTTATGTATAACTACTTATAACTACTTGTATGAATATAACTATATATAAATATATTTTTAATTATATATAACTATTTATAACTATATATATTATATGTAAAATAATATATAGCTATAAATAATTGTATCTTACTATATCTATAATTTTAAAAGTTATATGCATAATTATATTTAAACAATAAATTTACAGCTTATATTTATTATATATTTGTATATAGTAGTATATTAAAAAGTATTTTACTATATCTATACCTATTCATTACTATATTTATAAATATATAAAATTAAATAAACAAATATATAAACCTACATGTAAAAATATATGTTTAACTATTTTTGTAACTATATGTATAACCACTTGTAACTATATTTATAATTACATGTATAACAACACACAACATTATTTTAAACTATATGTGTATAACTATATATAAATATTTGTATATCTAAATAAATGTCTATATAATTATATATAATAATTTTTGGAACTATATATACACATATATATTAATATGATTAAAGCAACATAATTTTTTATAACGTTGTTTATATTTATGTATAACTACTTATAACTACTTGAATGAATATATCTATATATAACTATATGTTTAATTATATATAACTATTTATAACTATATATATTATATGTAAAATAATATATAACTATAAATAATTGTATCTTACGATATGCATAGTTTAAAAGTTTTATGCACAATTATTTTTAAATATTAAATTTACAGCTTATATTTAATATATATTTATATATAGTAGTATATAAAAAAGTATTTTACTATATCAATACATATACTTATTTAATATAAACCTAATGGACATATTTGGAAGTCACTCACAGATAAGAACCAAATGATGAATTGGAGAGAATTTAAGGTAAATATTACTACCGCAATAATTTTTACATCTTTTATTTATTCTTTTGTTGACTGATTAAAAATTATTTATTTATAATTGTAGAAAGTTTACAGGTGGACACAACGAAAGGAGGCGGTCAGAAGTGTGTTATACAAATATGCTGTCAATTGGTATAAAGACACCGTGTACGAGATCAAAGATAAATAGTTGAAGAAGAAAGAAAAATCTTCGAGTGTCCTAGATCATGTTTTCAAGGAGTGGTAAAGTAGATGGGAAGATCCGGATTATAGGAAGAGGTGTGATAAACTGAAGGGTAATCATAGCTCAGAGTGTGCTCGGGAGGGTTGTGGCATGTCTACACACACTTGTAAATCTTGCTCTATGTGCGAGCACAAACGAGCATTGGTATTATTTCTATTTATACTTTTTATGTTTATTACTTTGTGAAATGTGTTTAATTATGCCTAATTTTCATTTCTCATAAAGAATTTTTTTTAAAAGAATTAATGTATGTATTGTGTGTAATTATAGACACGCAAAGAGGGTAAGAGGCCTAGTGTTCCTTGCTTATTCAGATACACGCACACAAATGCTCATGATGATCAGACATTCATTGATCAGATATCTCATGCAGCAAATGTATGTTTCATTAAAAAAATAAACTTTTTTTTGTTTGAATATAAATTAAAATACTTGTCATACATTTTTAATAGGCTAGATATGAGGAAATATTAGCTACTATGACTCAAGTGTATTCCCAGACTACTTTAGGTTCATGTGATGGTGCAACAGGTAATTCACATTCATTAGCTCCACCAGTTGATATGAATCAGATTTTGTATGCGACTGTTGATGGCAAGGAGAAGATGCCCATCAATGGTGTTAGTTTGTCGACATCATCATTCAACTCGCATAGATGACCAAATTATGAAGCTGAATTTTCAGGACCAGTTTCTAAATTGTTTTCGACGATGGGTGAATATCAGTACGTGATGTGAAATACGATACAGTATCAGTTGGTCAATACCGAGTGATGCATGATCGACTATGAGGATGATAGAAATGAGTTGCATATGCATTTTGACTGCCTTACAAAGAAGTTTCAAGGAGGACTCCATTTCAACCCTAATAATCTACCTCAGATTGTCCAACATAATGCTCCAGCTACAGCATCTACTCCATCACCTATAACAAGACCTGCAGCAACTACATCTGGACTAGCAGCTGCAGATATCTCTACCCCAGTACCTGACATCTCACCATGTGGACCAGAAATGTCACAACATAATGATTTTGAAACTATGTTGGATGATTGAGTCTATTACACATATTTTTTTCAATACCTTAAACTTTGATTTTGGATTTTATTTTTTTATTTTTTTCTTGATGTATTTAATATATATATGTAGTATATATAGTAGTTCGCTGGAGTTAATTGGATTATTTTTGTGTTATCTGTATATGTTTCTACAGCAACTGCATCAAACTGGGTGTTTTTTGGATTTTATTTTTTTTTGTGTTTTGTGTTCTAGTTTATGCAGAAACTACAGCAAAACTGCAAAAAATAAAAATTTGGTCGGTAATTACCGATCAAATTGCGACTAAACTGACCAAAATTTTTTAGTATCAATGGTCGGTAAAATATCTCCAAATGGTCGGTAATACTTTTGGAGATCAATTATCGACCAATGTTTTTAAAAGATTTTAGTCCGTTTTTTGGTCGCAATTATTTCGGTAATTTTTGACCATTTTGAGACCATTTACCGACCAAGTCCTTTAGGTCGGAAAATGGTTGGAATTTAGTTGATAATTATTTGTCATTGAATGGTATGTAAATGGTTGTTAATTACTGAACATTTGGAGAATATATACAGATCGAATTAATTTAGTCAGAAAATTGTCAGACAATAGTCGATAATTATTTGTTGGTAAGGATGGGTAAATAGTGGATAATTTACTAACCGATTGATTTTTTTTGTTGGTATTTGGGTTACCGACCAAAAAACACCTAATCACCGACCAAATAATTGCTTGGTAATTCGGTGAATTTTAGTAGTGGATAAATAAACATATAGATAGATAGCTACAAATATAGATAGATAGATAGAAATATAGATAGACAGATAGATAGATAATTTGCAGGTAGACAAATAAACATATAGAATGAAAGATAGATAGACAGATAGATAGCTAAACAAATTCATAGATAGTCACTTTGATAAAATGACAAATAGAATGATAGACAAATTGATAGAGAAATAAATAGATAAATAGGTACATAGATAGATATATAGATGAATAGAAGGATAGAAGAAAAATATGCATAGATGGATAGATGGTTAGATGGTTAGATGGATAAATAGAAAGATGGATAGATGGATAAAAGGATAGATAGAAAGATGGATAAATGGATAGATGCTTAGATTTATAGGTGGTTCGATTGATAAATAAAAAGATGGATAGATGGGTCGATGGATAGATAGAAAGATGCTTAGATGGATAGGTGGATGGATAGATGGATAGTTTGAAAGAAGGATAGAAAGATAGAAGGATAGATGGATAGATGGAAAAACGTATAGATGGATAGATCGATAGATGGATAGCTAGATAGGGGGATAGATGGATAGATGCATATATGGATAGTTGGATAGATAGATAGATGTATATTGATAGATAGATAGAAAGATAGTTAGTTAGTTAAAATGATATATGGATAGATGGTTAGATGGATAGATGAATATATCGATAAATGTATAGATGGTTAGATGGATATATGGATAGAAAGATGAATAGATAGATAGATAGATAAACAGATAGATAGATAGATGTACAAAGAGATAGATAGATAGATCGATAGATAGAAAGACATATAAACAAATAGATATTTAGATAGATAGATAGAAAAACAAGTAGATATATATATAATTAGATAGATAAGTAGGTAGATAATTTGATAAATATATAAATAGATAAAAAGAAAGAAAGAAAGAAAGATAGATAGATACATAGAAAGATAAATAACTAGATAGATAGATATATAGATAGATAGATACATAGAAAGATAAATAACTATATAGATAGACATATAGATAGATAGGTAGATACATAGAAATATAAATAACTATATAGATAGACATATAGATAGATATAAAGATAGTTAGACAGATTGATTGATTGATAAAAAGGTAAATAGATAGAGAGATAGTTTGTTAGATAGTTAGATAGATGGATATGTACAGAGAGATATAGATTGATAGATTGATAGCTAGCAAGATAGATAAATATTTAAATAAATAGATTAATATATATATATATATATATATATTGATAGATATATAGATAGATAGAAAGATATATAGATAGATAGATAGATAGAAAAATAGACAGGTATATAGATAGATACTTAGATAGAGAGATAAATAGATAATTAGATAGATGGGGAGATTAATAGATAGATAAAGAGATAGATAGATATAGATATATAGATTGATAGATTGATAGATAGATACACAAATTGATAGATAGATAATTAGATAGACAGATTTATAAATAATATAATTAGATAGATAGATAGATTTATTAATTGATAGATAGATATATATATATATATATAGAAAAATAGATAAATAGATAGATAAATAAAAAAATAGATAGATGGATAGATAGATAAATAGATAGATAAATAGATATATAGATAGATAAATAGATAAATAGATAAATAAATAGACTAATACACAAATAGCCAGATAGATGGATAGATAGATAGACAAATAGACATATAGATAGATAGACATCTCAACAGATATATAGTTATATATATAGACAGATAGATAGAAAGATAGATAGAAAGATAGACAGATAAAAAAATAGATAAATACATAGATATACAGATAGACAGATAAATAGATAACTTGATAGAGAGTTAGATAGATAGACATATATATAGATTGACAGATAGATATAGATAGATAGATACACAGATAGACAAATAAATAAACTTATAGACATTTAGATAAAGGGACCAATAGGAATTTACACAGATAGAGATATAGAAAGATAAATCAATAGACAGATAGAAAGACAAACAAATAGATAGTTAGATAGATAGATAGGTAGGTAGACACAAAGATAGATAGATAAATAGATAGCTAGAGAGATAGATAGATATATAGATAGATATATAGATAGATTGATAGATAATTAGTTAGAAAGAAATAAAGATAGTTATATACATAGAGAGACAACTAGATATATAGATATATAGATGGATATACAAATAGACAAATAGATATTTAAATTAATACATATATTGATAGATAGATAGATGGATAGGTAGAGAGATAAATACATAGATAGAAAGATAGATTGATAGACATATAGATAGATAGACAAATAAATAGATAAATATATGATAGATATTTAGATAAATAGACAAATAGATGTATAGATAGATAGATGGATAGATAGAAAGACATATTGATAGATATATAGATAGAGAAATATATAGATATATAGACAACTAGATAAATAATCATATAGATAGATAGGTTGATAGACAAGTAGTCAAATAGATAGATAGATTGATATATAGATACTTAAATACACAGATATATATATATAAAGGTGTCAACTGGGCTGGGCCGTTTAGGCACGTCACGAGGCACAACATGATTAGACCATGCCTTGGCTAGCCTGGCACTGGAATTTTCTATGCCCGGGCCAATGCCGTGCCTGACCACGGCACAAATCGTGCCGTGCCGAGGACAACTGGACCTCGTGCCATCCCTGACCTGGCATAGTTTAGTGGCCCATGGCACGACCCTCCAGCTTGGGACATGTCCCGCATCCCACCACATCACTAGAGTAGAGCCATTCGGATAGAGAAAATGTGTGGGTACAGGTCTGATTCCACTCTGACCCGACCTACAGTACCGCCCTACCCGAATCCCCCCCCCAATGGTTAAAAAAAATTAAAATTTAAATATTAGCCATTGTATTTTGCCTCCAACGGCGAGGGGACAAAATCTGACGGCCCTCATGATTCTGCCCCCTAAAATTCAATAAAAAATTAAAAAAACATAAAAATTACTTTAAAAAAAATTTTTTTTTAATCTATAAAATCCCCCCACCTCTCAATAACATTTATGTATTTCATAAACTTTTATTCTCAGTCTCTCAAAATTCTTTCTAAGCTCTTTCTCTTTTTTCTCTCGGGACTCGGGATTTCGTCATTCGGCTCGGCTTTACGGGACTCTCAACTCAAGTTTGGAAGTTTGAACTAGACTGTGGTACACCGTGCACATGATCTACCTCACTATTTTATGGGTATTTTAAGTTTTTTATGATTACTTTCTCTCTCTATCTAGTCTCTCTCTCTAATCTGAAAATCTAAAATCTTTCATCTAGGCTCGACATCCTGGTTAACAAAAATCCAAAAAATTGAATAATACTAATGAAACATATATATATATATATATATATATATATATATTGACAATTAGATAGACAGATAGAAAAATAGACAGATATGCATACATATAAATATATAGATAGACAAATAAATAGAAAGACATTGAAAGATAGAAAGAATGAAAAATAGAGAATACAATAAAAATCCCAAATAAATAGGAAAAATTCCCTAGCTAAATGGGATTTTTACGCCACTAAAGTGGAATAACGACCGATTAATGACGGAACCTTTCCCATGCTCAAGTTCTCATCAATAAAAATTAACTCAAGAAAAATTCCCTAGCTAAAATATATTAGCTATGAAAAATCCCCTAGCTAAATTGAATAAAATGTAAAAATAGAAACTTTATATGATAATGTATAATTAACAAAAATTAAAATTAGTTAATAAATCATTCTGATACAATATTTTACATAGTTAAAACAAAAACATAACAAAATTTTATTATATCTTTTTCATCAATGTATCTAAAAATAGTCTATAAAGTATAATCTATCCATGAAATTGATGTTTCTTAATCTCTCCTAGCTCCTCCGATCACCATCTTTCTGCTGCAACAAAGCTGTCCTAATCGCTACATGTCTGTCTAGTGAAACATTTCTTCACTTCTACAAGCTTCGTATGGGGAACATTATTGTACCATATCAGTACGAAAATTAAACTAGTTAATAAAATCAAAATAAATAAATAATAAAAGTTCTATTTTGATAATTATTAAATACTACAATGTATATGTACATATATACTAGCATTTTACTAGTTACATAGAATACTAAAGTATTATACATACATATATATGTACCTATGTACTATAGTATTATACGTACATATATATGTACGTATATCCTATAGTATATTATAGTACATACTACAGTATATATACTGTAGTATGTACATAAATACTATAGTATCAAAACAGAACTTTTGTTAAATGTACATATATACTATAGTTTATATGTAGTACATACTAGAATATATAATTTAGTTTATATAATATAGTATATTTTGTAGTATATATGCTACTTTATATTCTATAATATATATACTCAGTATATATGCACATTTATCAAAAGTTATGTTTTGATACTATTTTGATACTATAGTATATACTGTAGTATATATACTATAGTATATATGTACATTATATACTAAGTATATGTACATTATATACTAAGTATATATGTACATTATATACTAAGTATATATGTACATTATATACTAAGTATATATATACATTATATACTGAGTATATATTACTACTGTATATATGTACATATATACTATAGTATATATGAACTTATATACTAAAGTATAAATTTACATATAATACTATAGTATATATGTACATATATACTGTAGTATTATATGTACATATATGTAATCACATAACCTCAGATGGCACATAACTACAAGAAATTACTATTATCCCATTTATACTTCACAAAGATGACACAAAACTTTACTATCAACATAAATAAGAAATACAAAAATTATTTAAATTTACGAAAATATGTCTGAAAACTCTTAGAGGAAAACCTGGAAGACAAGCCACGAGCCAGGCTCTGCCCTACCACCCCCCATAGCTCCATGCTTCCGTGCGGCTTTCTTAGAACATTTCTTTTCCTCTCCATGTGCTTGCATCAATCATTTTGATTACTTAGCTTCATTGTATTAGTCCATCAACCCTGTAGGTTCTATTTCCATATGGTTCCTCTTTTGGTTCGAAGCAAGGAATCTCAATTTGTTGTTAGTGTCAATGTAACTACAGAACAATTCAATATGCAATCCATGATAATAATATGCACTACATAAAAAGAAACTTGGATCTGCATGGGACCAGAATTTTTTTGTTCATCTCACAACTTTAGAAGCTAACGTGCTATTCCCAGCATTAGGAGGACAAGACAATCCTTTTATATACCTATAATAGGCTAAAACTCTACCCAAAATATTCGAGTACTTACAAACATATTCACAGATATATAAAAAAAGTTATTATAGACATGAACAAACATGAATTTGAGTTTATAGTCATATTACTTCAATAGATATCTAAAAGATTGCTAGCAATGATGTTTAGAACGAGAGAGTGTGTGTGTGCAAAAATAAAATGTTTCAGAAATAATGAAGATAATAGAAACTCGGCCTCCTTTTGATTTTGTTGAGATAAGTAAAATGGGACCCATCCATAGGAAGGATCGTGGCAATGTCTAAAGGCTCTGAATCATAATTTTTTTTGTGTTTCACATCAGATCTCCTGCAAGGATTCATGATTAGGTTAATCGCCAAAGCAAAGAACAAAATCAAAATAAAGAAAAATGATACCTCCAAAAAAATCTCATCCTATTTAGCTACACAAACAAAAATCAAAAATAGTTCAGAAATAATTCTGATACAAAAATATCATCATTATTAGTTGGTACATTTGTGCTAGCCTCTTCTTTATGGTTTTGAAGCATGATCTCAAAATGCTATCTATCATGTCAAATCTGCTAACTATGATTCCATATAGGACATCTACTATTGCATTAAATTCTTAATTTATTTCATCTCATTATTTATTTCATCTCATTATTTATTTCTTTCATCTCATTATTTATTTCTTTCATCTCATCATTCATTTCTTTAATTTCTTGCATTTCTTTCTTCAAATGATTAATCTGCTCATCCTTCTATTCTTTCATTTCCTACATTTCTTCCTTCAAATAAGATATCTGCTCATCCATCTCTTTCATTTTAGTCTCTGTAACTTCAAATTGTTCATTTGTTTCCATTACTAGTTGTTCTACCACCTCATCCACCATTGATGTGAGAGATGAATTAGAAGCATGACTACCACAAAAAATTGCCACTCCTTCGAACTGATGCTATACACTCGTTGCTTCTTATGACCTTCTATGGCCTCCAAATAGATAAAATCATTGTCAATTAGTTGAAGATGTATAGAAGCCTCAACACATTGAGAAGCAACTGTCGCACATTCATCCATGAGTTCCTGTGATAAAATAAAGATAAATACTATTCTAGATATACATAAAATAAATTTAATATTTTGAATTCCGAACAACTTTAAAAATTTATTGTAATATTATAAAATTTTATTAATATAACAAATTCTTATAGCAATCATCTGAGACTTGTCAACAAACTAACCATCCACTTTGTTCAAATGTATCTTCCTGAAAATCTCATTAAAATTGGAATCTCGACCTAATTCTCCAACCTAGAGTATATATTTATTGTGTCAAAAAATAACAAATGTTAAAAATTAATAAAACCATGCACAAATTTGATTTATGTGGACTATTAGGACAACCACTAAATATATAGATGTTTTAAAGTATAAAATTTTACTAAATTTCAAGCATGCTCAATACTCAACTTTGACCCTCTTGTGTGGCAAGCAAAGTCTTTGATTTTAATGTTATAATATAATTATAACATTTTAATTATCGACATCACTATCATCCTCCAATGTATCTTCTAATATTCCATCTAATTCTGATGGAAGTTCTAACTCATATTCAGATAGAAATTGATCATCTTCAATTTCTATTAGGCCACCATTTGAATCACATAAATTTTCTAGATTTTTATTTACATGCAAAGGCTCACTATTATTTACGTTATCTTCTTAGAATATTAGTGCAATAGCTAAGTTTATACTTCTTTTTTGAGATGTTGGTACTTTAAAATTGATAGAGCTTCAATTTTGTAAATCACCCACCAGTCACTCTTATCACGTGATAAACTCAGATATGTATAATAATATACTTAAGTGGCTTGAACTGCCATAATAAATGGCACATATCAATTCTATCTGCATTTATGGTTAACATCCACTAGCTTATAATCTGAATTAATCTTTGTACCCACATTTCATTTAGGATCAAACCACTCGCACTTTAATAATACAATCTTGTTATTTTTAAGTCCAGGATACTCCAACTCAATAACTTCTATGAGTTGACCTTAAAATCAATCTCATCTTTTCTATAACTTGAGCTTTTAATGGATAGATCACTATTCATTATTGTTTTAGAAGAACCATATCTGATTGTGTAAAAATTATATCCATTGACAAAATATTCAGTATAAATTGTCACATATCTAAACAATCCTTTACATAGATTCTGAATGAAAATACTATAATTTCCATTTAAAGGATCATTGGTCTATTGCATAAATTAAACAAATGATGTTAACAAATAAAAGATACTAATAAATTAAATAATTCAAAAAATTAAAACTTAAGAATTCTCACATAGTTTTTGAACAAATTCGCAAATTATATTTCTAGCATATAATTGACCTCATTACTAGAGATTATTGTTTGCCTATTTTTTAATTGTTCAACAAAAATACTGCACAAATATAAAAATAGTGAGAAAAAAGTATATCAATTTTTATTTATTCCTATTAAGGATAAAATTAAACTATGATTAAACATGTAAACATTTTGGCTATACATACTCAATATTTGGTGCACCCTCTTCAGTTGTATTATATCTTTTCTTTGCTCTTCCAAATGCTCTTCCAGGGTGCTTGAAGATAGATCACTTGTCCACAGAATCATCTTCAATCAGCACATGAGCTTCATCATTCCGTGGCACATATCTATTCTTTGTATTGACATGATCCTCAAAATAATAAGAACAAAATGGTGATTCTTTTTCTACTAAATATGCATTGCAAATTGAACCTTCAACTTTTGCCTTGTTTCTAACATTCAATTTCAACTCACGTAGATGCCTACACCCATAATTTTAGGTTTTAATTATATTAGATTACAATATTACTTTATGTTTGAAATAATAAAACATAGTTACTTATATGTATTTACCTTTCAAACGGATAAATCCACCTGCATTGCATTGTCCCTACTATCCTTACTTCATATGCCAAATGGATTGGTAAATACTTCATTGAGTCAAAAAAGTTCAATGAGAATATCCTTTCAAGCTTACAAAGAATAAGTGGAATGTCATTCTCCAGCCTCACCATGTCATCTATTTTGATTGTGGTTGTAGTTAGCTGTTTGAAGAATAAACTATGTTCTATAAGGACCTTGCAAACACTTAGAAGAAGTAATTCACATAATGCAATTAGTATTTAATCTTTGAATAAATACATGATAGTCATGACTTTTCATTCCAAATAACTTATGATTTTTTATATCAACGTATCTACCCATATTTGATACATATCCATTAGGGAATTTCAAATTGTTAACCTATTCACACAATATTTGTCTTACCTTCTCATCAAATGTGTAACAAGCTTTAGGAAATCTTTTAGTTGCCTCATTCAGTTTCAATTCAGGAAGCCATCAGTAATAATTTAGCTCTTGTCTTGATTTTAAAGTGTCTTTTATTTTTCCATCTACATTAAGGGCTGTGTTGAAAATATTATCAATCAAATTTTTTTCAAGATGCAATACATCCAATTTATGACGAATTAAATTGGACTTCTAATAGGGTAAGTCCCAAAAATACTGTCTCTTCCTACCAAATATTTTGTATATTGGTCCATTAGTTCCAGTAGCATCATTTTTAGTTACCTTCTTTAGACCCAAACTCTAAATCTCTGTCATAATATCATCTCCTGAACAAACTGCTGGTACAACTTCATCACTATTTTATTTTTTTTAAATAAAGTTATATTTCGGTGGAATGGATGATTCATAGATAGAAACTTATGATGATTATCAAACCATGACTGTTCACCACTGAATTTGAGAATAAATGCATCATACTTTTTCATGCAATACGAGCATACGAATTATCCTGTAGTACTCATACAGAGAACATTGTATATGTAGGAAAGTCACCATCCACATAATGGCCACTAGCATAATAAACTTTTGCTTCTTTGTGATATCATATGTATTAATGCCAACATCCCACAAATGATTTAACTCTACTATAAGAGGCTGAAAAAAACATACATGTCTTTTGGATTTTTTGCCCCTGAAACTAATATTGACAAAAAAAAATATTGCTCCTTCATACACAACCACGGAGGAAAATTATAATTGTCACTATCACTGTCCATATTGAATATTATTGTACAGATTGGCCAAATGGCTGAAATCCATCAGTGTAGAGACACAATCTCACATTTCAAATTTTAGCTGCAAAATCTTGATGTATATGATTAAAATACTTCCAAGCAAATGAATATGATGTATGATGCATCACCCCATATAGCATTAAATTAATAGAAAATAATTCATCTTAGTGCAGTTTTCATCTTTTGTAGCATATTTGCAATATGAGATGCCTTCTTAAACCGAGGATGATCACAAAACTTATAGCTATATAAATCAATATCACCACCCCAATATAATATACATCCATTGAAATAACAATCAATTTTTTTTATTGGTAAACCCATAACTCATAGTAACTTCTTAGTGTTTTAAAAGTTGTTAGTGACCAAATTAGTATCAGGAATAATCTCTTTCATCAGTTTTGTCACCTAATCAAATAATTTTTGAGACATATAATTTTTTAACTAAATACTCATAAGTCGAGCCACAATTGACAATTTTGAATGTATTTTACAACTAAGCAACAACTCATTATCTATATCTTTAAGCATATCATAAAATATCTGAGCTTCAAGATAATGTGGTTCATCCATAATAGATATTGAAGTCAGCACCAGCAACTTCAATGACCATTCTATGATATGTGTTTGATGCTTCTTATAGAGTTTACTTCATGAAAAAGAATATTTTGACACTTGTGATTATTACACGGATGCTTAATTTTTTCTCCATCTATCCATCTCGATTGACTACACACAAAATTGATGAATGTTTCAAGCCCACTCAAAAAATCTTGATTGAATATTCCATTCATAAACCTTTTGTACATCCACTAATGATCTAAATTCATTTTACCTTGTTTTATTTGAAAAATTAATGCTCAATCATTATTTTGAATGAAACATATAATTACTTCAAAATATACTAATAATTAAATAAAATTACTTACAAATGAATATTTAAAAATTAAATATCATGATTATCGAGGCAATGCGTTTTCAGAATCTATATGAATAGACAAAGCAATATTTAGGATGATAAAGATTAATAGGTATCATGATATTACTAGATGAAGGAAGCAAAATATGTGAATGAACAATAAAGGAAAGCAAAAAAGAAAGAAATTAAATGTTTGAAGGGGGAGAGGGAGAGAGGAGAGAGAGAGAGAGAGAGAGAGAGAGAGAGAAATGGGGGAGAGAGGGAGATAGGGAGAGAGAGAGAGAAAGTGAGCAAGCAAGAAAGAAAGAAAGTGTGAAAGAAAATAGCAAGAGAGAGAGAGAGAGTATGGCATAGAAAGCAAAAGAGGGAGAGAGAGTGATACATAAAGAATGAGAGAGGGAGAGAGATACAAAGAATGTAGTGTTAGAATGAGGAATTACATAAAAGAATAAAAAATTTTCTTCTATACAACCCTATCATATAACACATCTTTTGTCATATAAAAGTTCATATATGAGCCTGAGGCCCAAGGTTGGCATTAGGTAAGCGTAGGACCCTTATTTCAACAGTAAGATATCTTTGACCAATAGACACTCTAAGGCTATGTCATTACATATTGTTGATATTATATATATATCTTTTGCCATTTAATTTCAAGTTAGTGCAACGAATTAGTATTATCCCATTTATAATTATATGTTTTTATACATATAGTATATGTAGTTATAAATATATATATATATTCATACAAGTAGTTATATGTAGTTATACATAAATGTATACAAAGTTATTAACAAATATATAGATTTTCATATGTGTATACATAGTTACAAATATAGTTATATTTAATTATATAAAGTTTTATATAGTTATACAAATATTTATATATAGTTTATACACATATACTTAAACATAATGTTGTATGTTGTTATAATTATAAATATAGTTACATGTGGTTATACATCACATATAGTTAAACTTATATTATACATGTAGGTATATAAATTTTTTCATTTAATTTTATATATTTATACATATAGTTATGTAGAGGTATAGGCATAGTAAAATACATTTGTATATATTAATATATAAAAATGTAAATTAAATATATGTTGTAAATTATAAATTTAAATATAGTTATGTATAACGTTTTAATAGTTATACATATAGTAAGATACATTTATTTATAGTTATATGTTATTATACATATAGTATATATTGTTATAAATAGTTATATATAGTTAAACATATAGTTACATCACTACAATAAAATATCGATTTAGCTAGAGAAATTTAGCTAGGAATCATTCACTAGCTAAATAGCGAGGGATTAGCTATAGAATAACAAGGGATTTTTGATTTTACTTTGAAATAAATACTAGCAATGGATTATTGTCAGATTAGCGACAAATTCGCAATGGAAATATCTGATTGAAAATTTTTCGTCGCTAATATTTTCGTAGATTTTTGTGCAAAGAAAACTAGGAAATTTCATAATGGATTTAGCGACGAAATTTCCCTAGCTAATATATCAAGAAAATTAGCAATAGATTTAGTGACACTAGCTATTTATATCGCGATAAATTCCGTCACTAATATTTTCGTAGATTTTCATGCAAAGAAAACTAGGAATTTAGTGACGGATATAGCGACAGATTTTCCCAAGCTAATTATATTGAGATAAAATCTATAGCTAAATAATTATCTGAAATATTTTTTTACTATTTTATATTTTATTACAAATAATTATTTTTTAAATTTTATTTTTCACAAAATATATCCATTTAGTTGGGGATTTTGCCCTAGCTATTTGCACTAGGGATCATTTCCATCTCCAATCTTTAATGATTTAATTTTTTATTAATTTATTATATGTTTTAATATTTTATTTAATCTTGTTTATTAAATATATGTCATGGTCTATAGATGAGCGATCCTTGAAAGATACATTCTCCTTGTTATATTATAAAAATAGGATATTATAAATAAATAATTTAAAAAATATAAAAATACAAAATAACATTATATTAATAAGGACTAAATTAACTATTTTAATAGTTATAAAATTTTTAAAAAAATATGCAAAAAAATTAGTTAAAATTTTAATTAAGAAACTTAAAATTTTGTATAAAAGTAATATTACATAATTAATTCTATAAAAAAAATTTTTTAAAGATATTTTAAAAAATAAATGAACATGCATTGAATTTTTTACTAATATAAAGGTAAAATAATTTATTGTATGATTAAATAGAAAATATTTACAAAATTATCTGAATTGATAAATAAACTAGTAAATATTATATCATTATAAGTATAAAAAAATTTTATTATTATAGGAAACTTTTAAAAAAATAATTACTACAAAATTTGAAATCCTGATTTATAATAAAAATTAAAATTTTTTCATTAAATTTAAAAGAAAATAAATTGATATTTAAAAATAAATACATAGATGTTTAACCCTACTAAAATTTATAAGAATTAAATAATTGAGTAATATTTTTACTATTATCTTTTAATAGTCAGTCTTTATTAAAATAATAAATATACCTTTTTTTAATTATCTTCTCACGTTAAGTAATTTTTAGAATTTTAAAAAGTATATATTATATCAATTTATATGGCATTTTATGCTATTTAAAATTATTTCATATTGTCTTCATTAAAATTAATATGAATTCTTAAAAATTTATAACTATAAAATATATATATTTATATATTTTTTAACATAAAGAGTTTATAACTTTTAAGATAGTGACTTGAAGAAAAATCATATTTGTATCTTTTCCTTGCTTTATGAAATTTGCAAATTTTGTAGCTATTTAATTTTTTTTTTCTAGTTGGAAGTCCAAACATCTATTTTTTGAAGTGATGTATATATTTATTGTTTAATTAATTTGATAATTAAATATTGTAAGGTGTTTGTTTTTCATGTGTGACTTGCTACATGCATATGAACTTGTTTAAAATAATTTGATAATAAGAAAATAAGAGTCTTTATGATTTTCATATATTTATTGTTTATTTAATCTTTTGATAAAAAAACATTTTTGGAATTTTTATAAGTTCAAAAAGAATATCTTGTTGTCCAAGAGACAACTCTGCCTCTCTCTCTCTCGACACCGATACATCATAACCTAATAGTAGAGTAAGTGATAATTCCTTCAAGCCATGAGTTTCTTATTGATTTCAGGTATATTTTCTACCCTGACTCTTCATCGATTATCTTAATGCAGGAGTGTGTGTTTGGATTCTGCTTTTTTTTTGAATTTCTTTTTCTACCCTCACTATTACCGTATATTATACACAATACTTCATTAATAACCATGGTATGCTTGGATTACTTATACACACTGATTCATATACATACTTAATGCATGTGTGATATAATTCATTCTCATTGTGTGGATGCTGAGGTTGCACAATAGTATGGTATGCAGGCTTGATATCCATGTTTTTTCCTGCTCAGACAGGCTTGTGATTTTGGATTATAATCACAAATTGGGTGTTGGTGTTTCTAGTGAGTAATGTGTATAAAACAACATATTTAATATTTACATAATAAATTATGTAAATATGATGATCCCATGATTAATAACACATAAATATATATAAGTGTATTTTACTATATGTATAACTATTAAAATAGTATACATAACTATATATAAATATAATAACATAAATTTAATATACATTACATATATATATATATATATATATATATATATATATATATATATATAACTATATATAAATGTATTTAACAATATGTATATCAACATATTACTATATATAAATGTATTTATCTACATCAATACCTATACATAGCCATATATCTAAATATATATAATTACATGAAAAACTATATATAACTTCATCTACAATCAAAAATGGTTTAAAGTTTTGTTTTTCAATTTTTAGGTTATGCCGGACACGGTGGTTCTTGAGTTGCAGGTTATTAACAGAAATGAGAAATTCATTTCACTTCTGGTTGATGGATTTGTTATTTTAACACCTATTCATGAACAAGAAGCTTCGACAGAGTTGTTGCCCATCAAATTTGATGGCCTGTCCAAGGTTAGTACTTTATGAGCTATAATGGTCTGGTTGGACTAGATCTTAACAAAAGATAGCATTGATGATCTTTGAATTAAATAAAAATATGATCATAAACATAATGGATGTGCTTTATAGGACATTCCTTGTAACTTACTGTAATATATTTATCAATATATATAAATCCTTAATTTTCCTTCAAATTTATATTGTTAATTTTTTATCTGCACTTCATTTGAATTATTTGAATTTTCTATGTCACTATTTAATTTGATGTTTATTTATTATTTTCACTACTGAGAAAATTGTTTCTTTCTTTGCAAGCAGTTCAACCAAGGGACACCATTTTTAATGGTCAAGACTTGTTAACAGGAAGTGAAACTACTTCAGTGTGGCTGGAGGTAATGAACAACTTTCATGGTTGTCTGACATGTGCCTGCGACATTAAAATGGGATAATGATTTAGAATGCTCTAATCCCAAAATAATGTTATGCTCATGTACGTCACATGTGCTTTACTGAACAAGTAGGTATCTGAGGTGAGGGAGAATGATGTGGTTTGTGTGATAAATAACTCTGCAACTTTGGTAGGCTCACTATTCACCCTGCATGTTTCCCAAATTCATATCGAACTGCCTACACTTTCTGCTCAAGATATGGAGGTTAATCTTTTTCATTGATTTCACTTTTGGAATTTGTAGAATGCTTACATTTTTGTTGTTCTGTATTGGTTGTGTTTCAGGTTATCAACACTTGGGGTGTGCAAAATAAAATTGATTTTCTCTCATTGTCATACACCCGCCACTCTGAAGATGTTTGACATGTAATTTTAATGATGCAGTTCTTCCTCTTATTGTATAGTCATTTTTAGAATCATAGTTTGTTGTAGTAGAGAAGCTTCTTTAATGTGCTGTTTTAAACCTCTAAAAATTGAAAATATGTGTATCAACTCTTTAGTGCATAAACATTTCTCAATAATTTTGTGCTAGCCCCTCCACAAAAGTTTTCTTTGTAAAATATATTTTACCACGAAATTATCTTTTTATAATCAACAAAATCATAATTATTGCTATATTTTTCTCAAGCTTGTATTAGTTGTGTTCATAAATTTTATTTCTTAATAAAGATCTTACTCAGTGCACAAGTCTCCTGCTTAGCCTGAGGTTTGAGAGATGTTAATATTATGATGATCTTATCCTTGAAATCCGGAGATGCTTTATTTATTGAGTTTTGAACATGAGGTCTATTGTCCTTGGACGAAGACACTCGGCATCACAAAAAGAGATGACCTATATTTTTTTGCACTATTCATTCATCTGCATGAAATTAGGTAAATTGTAACATGGTGCATCTGTATATATGTCTATATGTTTGCAATCATTAAAACTATCCACACACACATCCATCATCTATATGTATGTGTGTGTGCATGTTATTTTCTTTAAATATATTTCCAAGCTCCACCAGTGATTTTTTTTGTGATGCTGTTTATTGATGCAGTCTAAGTTGGAAACAATATGTGATGTAGCACAGGCCCATGAGAATCTATCTCATTTTGGAAAGCATAGTCAAACCTAGATTTTTGCCAAGATTCAAAATGTGGAGGTTAGTTGTTTCCATTGTAATTGTCAGAGGCACATGAGCCTACTACTTTTGGCTTTGCCACTAGTTCTCATACATGATTAGATGGTGGTCTTTTATAATACATTCTAGCATGCTAAATAATATTGATGTTTCCGAAGGTTCAACAACAAAACGAAATTGTTTTGTTTTAAATCAAACTTTTTTCTTCATTTGATCTTAGAGGCACATGGGCCATAAGATTTTGTGATATTATTATTTCTTTCTATTGAAGGAAACTTTTTTCTTCATATGTTTTCATTGGTGCTATATCAAGATTTGGTTTATTTAGCTTTTTTTTATCGACTACAAAAGTCTTCTTTTTTCTCTTTTAGATGGTAAATCTCCTTTCTTATTCTACACCTAGGAAGACAAATAATTAATGTTGTATTTTTTACTAATTCTTCTCACATAAATGAAGTGGGAAACTTTGTTTTCCTGTGTGAAAACGGTGGCTTGTTTATCATTCATATTATTGATTTATTTTAGGGACAGGATCATTTTGATGGAATACTACAAGAAGCAAATGATATTATTCTTTCTCATGGTAATTTAGGGATAAGCAGATGTTTATCTTTCTTGTGATTTATTTTACTAATTCTTCTAATGTGTGTGTGTCATTCGAGGCTATGTGATTATAATTACGTACATATAATACTATAGTATATACATACATATATACTATAGTATATATGTACGTATAAATCAAGTATATATGTAGTTGTATTCTATAGTATATACATACGTATATATATAATTGGTATATACATACATATATACTCGCTATATACGTACTTATATACTATAGTATATACATAGGTATATACTCGGTATATACGTACTTATATACTATAGTATATACGTATATATACGTACGTATATACTGAGTATATACGTACGTATTTAGTGCAATATATACGTACGTATATATCGTGTATATATATGTATATACTGTAGTATATAAGTACGTATATACTGAGTATATACATACGTATAGATAGACAAATAAATAGATAAATAGATAGTAAGATTATTAGATAGATAGACATATAGATAGACAAATTTAGAGACAGATCGATGGACATATAGTTAGATATATAAATTAATAGATTTTTTCTTAAAGATAGATAGATAAATAGATATATCTATAGATATATAGATAGATAGACAAATAGTTAGATAAATAATTAGACAGATTAGTTGACAGACAGACAAATAGATATTTAGACACAAATTAAAAGAATGATAGATAGATAGATAGATAGACGGATAGATAAATGGATAGATAGACGGATAGATAAATGGATAGATAGAGAGAAAGATAGATGGATAGATAAATGGATAAATAGAGAGAAAGATAGATGGATAGATAAATGGATAAATAGAGAGAAAGATAGACAAATAAATAGACAAATAGATGGATAGATAGATTAACAAATAGATTGACAAATAGATTGAATGATAGATAGATAGATACATAAATAGGTAGATAGGTAGATAAATAGATAGATATATTTAAAGACAAATAGGTAGATAGACAGAATATATATATATATATATAGAAAAATAGATAGATAGACAAATAAATATAAAGATTGATAGACATATAGATATACATATATATAGATAGATATATACACAAATAGATAGACAAGTTGATAGAATGATAAAAAGACATATTGATAGATAGATAGTGAGATATATTAATAGACATATAGATAAATAGATAGACATATTTAAAGACAAATATATATATATATATATATAAATAGATAGATAGACAAATAGATAGATAGATAGATATACAGAAATATTGATAGAAAGATAGACAAATAGATAGATATATATAGATAGATAGATAGACACAGATAGATAGATAGATAAACATATAGATAGATAAATAGATAAAAAGATATATATACACATATATAGATAAATAAATAGGTAGATAAACAGATAGATATATAGATAGATAGATAATCATATAGATAGATAGATAAATTGATTGATTGATAAATAGATATGTAGACATATAGATAGTGAGATAGATATTAATATATAATGATAGATAAAAAGATAAATTGATAGAAAGATAGAAAATTAGATATATATATAGACATATAGATAGACAGATAGATAGATATATAGATAGACAAATAAATAAATAAATAGATTGATAGATAGAAAGAAAGATAGTTAGACAAATAAATAGATAGATAATTGATTGATAGTTAGATAGATACATAGTCAAATACAAAGATAGATTGATAGAAAGATTGATAGACATATAGTTAGATAGATATATAAAAAGATAGACAAATAGATAGATAGATAGGGACATATAGATAGATAGATTGACATATAGTTAAAAAAAGAAATATATAATTAGATAGATAGATCGATAGATACATATATAAATAGATAGATAGATAGATAGATAAATAGTAGGGTAGATGGACGGATAGATAAACAAATAGATAGATAAATATATATAGAGACAGACAGATATATATATATATATATATATATATATATATATATATATAGATAAATAGATAAATAGATAGATATATAAATAGATAGAAAGACATATTGATAAACAAATAAATAGATAGATAGATAGACATATAGATTGACTAATAGATAGACATAAAGATAGATAGATAGATAGATGGACAAAAAGAGACAGAATTATATAAAGAAAATAGATAAAATGATAGACATATTGATAGATAGATAGAAAGATAGGCAAATAGATAGACAGATAGATAGACAAACACATAGATAGATAGATAGAAAGGTAGAAAGATTGATAAATAATTAGACAAATAGATAGACAAATAGATAGTGAGAAAGATAGATACTTATACAAAGAAATAGTCAGATAGATAATAGTTAGACAGATAGATAGATAGACAGATAGATATATATATATATATATAGACAAAGAGATACACATAAATAGATAGAGAGATAGACATGTAGATAGATAGATAAATAGATATAAGGACAAACAAATAGATAGATAGATATTCAAATCATTAGATAGATTGATAGTCAGATAAATAGAAGGATAGATGCATAGATAGATAGATGGATATATAGACTAATATATAGACAAATAGATATATATATATATATATATATATATATATATATATATATATATATATATATAGATAAACATATAGAAAGACATTGATAAATAATAAAATAGATAGATAGATAGACAAATAGATAGACATAAAGAAAGATAGATAGATGGACAAATAGATATATAGATAGATAGAGAGAAAAAAAGATAAAATGATAGACATATAGATAGATAGAAACATAGAAAGATAGACAAATATATAGACAATTAGATAGAGAGAAAAAAAGATAAAATGATAGACATATAGATATACAATACATAGAAAGATAAGTAGATAGATAGATAGCCAGATAGACAGACAGATAGACAAATAGATAGACAGACAGATAGATAGATAGATAAATAGACAAATAATTAGAGAAAAAGATAGACAGATTGATAGGCACATAGATCAATAGTTTATAGTTAGATAGATACTTATAAAAATAAATAGTCAGATGGATAGACAAATAGATAGACAAATAGATAGATAGATAGAAAGTTATATAGTCAAATAGATAGACATATAGATAGATATATAGATAGACAGATAGATAGACAAGTAGATAGATAGATATATAGACACAAAAATATATAGATAGATAGGTAGACAGAATGATATATTGATAAATATACATATAGAGAGATAGGTAGATAAATAGACAGATAGACATATAGATAGATATATAGATAGACAGATAGATAGATGGACATATAGATATATAGATAGATAGACACAAAGATAGAGAAATTAATATACAGATTAATAGACGGGTCGATAGACAAACTGTTAGATAGATAGATAGACAAATAGAAAGAAAAATAGTTAGACAAATAGATAGATTTAATGATAGATAAAAAGATAGAAAGAAGATATATATATATAGATTGATAGATAGATAGAAACATAGATAAACAAATAGATAGACATATAGATAGAGAACAAATAGATTGATATACAGACATAGATAAATAAATTGAAAAAAAGAAAGATACACACACACACACACACACACATATATATACAAACACATAGACAAATAGATTGACATATAGATAGACATTCAGATAAACATATAGATAGAAAGATACACATAAAGATAGATAGACTGCTAGATAGAAAAATAGAAAGATAAATAAATATATAGATAGAAAGATAGATCAAAATATTGTTAGGCAGATAGATTTAGAAACAAATAGACTCGCATATAAAAAGACAAATAGAAAGATAGATAAAATTATAGATAGATAGATAGGCAGACATATAAATAGATAGATACATAGATAGATAGATAGATAGATAAACAGATAGATAGACAGATAGATCTACAGATAGATAAAAAGATAGATATATAGTTAAACAAATAGATTAATAGAGATATACATATACACATAGATAGATAGATAGATATAAAGAAAGATAGGCAGACAGATAGATGGGTAGATCGATAGACAAATAGACAGATAGATAGACATACACATACACAGACATATAGATAGATAGATAGAGAGATAATAGATAGATATAAACAAATATATAGACATATATATAGACAGATAGACACATAGATTGGAAAATATATAGAAATATAAATAGATAGATTGACTAAAATAAATATACTAACATATCGAAAGAAAGATTAAAAGACAGATAAAAATAAAAGAAGATGATAGATAGATAGGTAGATATACAAATAGATAGACTGTATGATAGACTGATTTATAGATAGATAGTTAGATAGAAATATAAACAGTTAGAAAGAAAGAAAGATATATCGATATACAAAAATATAGATAGATAGTTAGATAGATAGACAGATAGATTTACAAATAAATAGATAGAATGATATAGATAAATAGATAGACAAATAGTCAAATAAATAGACAGATATACTAATAGACATGTTGATAGATAGATAGTTAGATTGACATATAGACAAATAGATAGAACGACAAATAGACAGAATGCCCGATAGATAGATAGACGCATAGATATTTAGATTGCTAGATAGATAGTTAGATAGATAGATAGAATATAATATATATATATATATAGACAGACAAATAGATAGACAGATACAAAATATATAGTGATGTATATATATATAGGTAAAAAAATTTATTGATAATAGACAAATAGATATAAAGAAATATAGATAGAAATACAAATAAACATATCTACTTATAAATAGTTTGATAATTACATAGATAGATAAATAAATAAATAAATAAATAAATAATATATATATATATATATATATATATATATATAGATAAATCGACATATAGACAAAAAAATAGAAATATTTATAAACAGATAGACTAATATATAAATAGAGTTAAGGACTGATAGACTTATAAACAAATAGGGACATAGTGAGTTAACAGATAGACATATAGATAGTTTGATAGAAAGGTTGATATAAATATAGATAGACAAATATGAAGATAAGTAGATAGCCAACTAGATCAAAAGATAGATACATATATAGATAGATAGATTGATTGATTGACAGATTAATAGATAGACGAATAGACAAATAAACACATAAACAAATAGATAGATAGACTAATAGATAGAAGGAATGAAATAATGATAGATAGATTGATCGATATATAGATATATATATAGATTAACTAATAGATAGAATGATAGGTAGACTAATAGACACATAGATAGAGACAAATAGATAGATAGATTGATAGATATACAAATATATCAATAAATAGAAAGATAGTTAGGTAGATAGACAAATAGACAAATAGACATATAGACAAATAGAGAAATAGCCAAATAGATAAATAGAAATATAGATATATAATCAAATAGATAGATATATAGATACATAAATTGATAAAGATATAAATATATATATATATATATATATAAGTTAAATGAAAGATAAATAGATATATAGATAATAGCAAGATAGAAAGATATATAGACAAACAAATAGACACATAAAAAGTTAGACAATTAGAAATATATACAGTTCGACATATAGATGTATAGGTAGAAGACAAATAGATAGATAGGTACATAGATAGATAGATAGATTGACATATAGACAGATAGACAAATAGATAAATAGATATATAGGATAGATATTCTTAAAGAAAGATCGATAAATATACACATAGACAAATAGACACATAGACAAATAAATAGATAGATAGATATATATATATATATATATATAAATTAATAGATAGACATAAAGACAAATATAAAGATAGATAGATAGGGAAATAGATAGATTGATTTATAGACTGATAGATAGGAAGGCAGTTTAGTAATGGGATAGAAAGACATATAAATAGATATACAAATAGATGGATTGATAGACACATAAACTTAAACACTGATAGACTAATATACAAATAAAAAGATAAACAAATAGATAGATTGATAGATAGATATAAAGATATATAGATAGATAAATATAATAATAGATAGACAAATAGATAGATAGGCAGATAGATAGAATGATAAATAAATAGATAGAAAAAAAAGACAGGCAGATAGATAGATAGATAAATAGATAGACAAATAGATAGACAGATTAATAGATATAATGATAGACAAATGATAGATAGACTAATAGACTAATATACATAAAGTGAGATAAACAAATAAATAGATAGATATATTAATAGAAAAAAAGATAGACAGATAGAAATATAGATAGATAGATTGTTAGATATATAGATAGATAGACAAATAGATAGATAAATGGAAAAAAAGATAGATAGTCAGAAAGACAAATATATAGATAGATAGATAGACAAATAGACAAATTGATAGTTAAGTAGATATCCATATATACAGATAGATAGTTCCATCGATTGATAGATATATAGATAGATAGATGGATAGAAATATATATACATATATATATATATACATATGTATGTATGTATGTATATATAGACAGATTTTGTGATAGAATGATAGATAGTTAGACATTTTGACATATATAAAGATAGATAGTTTGAGAGTTACAGAGATAGATAAATAGAAAGAAAGATAGACAAATAAACAAATAGACAAATATAAATATAAATAGATAAACATATAGACAAATATACACAAGATAAATAGAAACATAGATAGATTGACATAGATAGATAGGCAGATAAATAGATACATAGATAGATAAACAAATTTAAAAATAGTCACATAGATAGATAGACAGATAAATAAATAAAAAACTAGACAGTTATACATATAAACACATAGGTACATAAATAGATAAATAAATAAAAAGATTGTGATATAAACTAATATACTAATAGTCAAATATATAGTATGATTGATAGATATATAGATATAAAATTAGATAAATAGATAATTAGATAGATATATAGATATATCGACATATAGATTGATTAATAGATTTTTTGATAGATAGATAGATATATATAAAAATAGACAGATAGACTAATAGACTCAAAGATAGCTATAAAATAGATAGATATACAAATATTCAGATAGATAGATAGATAAATAGGTATGTAGATGGACTAACAAATAGATAGATAGAAAGATAGAAAGATTAATTGATAGCCAACTAGATAAATGGATAGAAAGATATATAGACAAATAGATATATAGACAAATAGATAGATAGACAAATTGAGAGATAGACAAATAGATAGATGGAAAGATAGATAGATCTACTGAAAGTCTAATAGATAGAAATATAGTTATATAGTTAGATAGATAAAAAGATAGATAGATAGATAGACAGATAGTTCAATAGTTACTGAGTTAGATAGATAGAAAGATATATAGATTCATAGATAGATAGATAGATATTTTTACACATAGAAAGGAATAAAGATTAACAAATAAACATATAGATATTAGAGAGAAAGATATATAAACAAATAGATTAATAGACAGTTAGACAATTAGATAGATAGACAAATAGATATATAGATAGGCAAATAGATAGATTGATAGACACATAGTCTTAATGACTAAAAAATAAATATAGTGATAGATAGATAGAAAGATAGACAGATTGATTGATTGATTACCAGTTTGATAGAAAATAGATAGAAAAATAGATAATTAGATAGTTAGACAAATAAACAATTAGATAGATAAATAGATATATATATTTATATATATAGATAGACAAATAGACATATAGACATAGATAGAGATATAAATACATAGGTATATAGCCAAATTAAAAAATAGACAAATAAACAAATAGATAAATAGAAATATAGAAAAATAGAAAGATAGATAAATAAACATATAAATAGATAGACTGATAGATTTAAAGACTGAAAGATAGAAAGTCAGTTATTAGTTAGAAATATAGACACATAGATAGATAAACAGATAGATAAATAAATAGTTAGATAGTTAATGAATTAGTATATAGAAATATAGATAGAATGTTAAATTGATAGATTGATAGATAGAAAAATAAATATATAGACATATAAAAAATTATACATATAGATAGATAGATGGATAGCTAGATAAATAGATAGATAGATAGATATACACATAGATAGAGAGACAAATTAGTAATTGAAAAAATAAATAAATAGAAAAATAGATAGTTAGAAGAATAGACTGATTAAGATTTAGTGAGATAGACAGATAGATTGATGGATAGACATATAAACATATTGACTGATAGAATAATATACATACAGATAGAAAGACAGATAGACATATATATTGAAGAAAAGATTTATAGAGAGACAATTAGACAAATTAATAGATAGATGCATAGATATATAGATAGATAGTTAGATAAATAGACATATAAATAGATAGATAGAAAAATAAATATAAACATAAATTGATAGGTTGATAGATAGAAGGATAGATATATAAATATATTTATTGACAGATTGACTGATAAACATAAAGATAGTTAGAAAGATATATAGTACGAAAGTTACATAGAATAATTGATAGAAAGATTGACATATAGACAAATAGATAGATAGAATACAGAAAAACATAAAGAGAGATGGATAGATAAATATATAGATCGATACATTGATAGATAGATAGATATATAGATAGATAGACATATACCTAATAAAATAGATAGATAGATAGATAGATAGAAACATAAACACATATAGTGAAAGACTGATAAACTATAAGACATATACAGAGATAGAGAGATATATAGCTTGACAAATAGAGAGATAGATATTTAATTAGTAGAAAAATAGATAGATAGATAGAAATATAGATAAACAAATAGATAAATATACACAAAAACACATAGATTGATATTCAGGAAAGAAAGATAAAAAATAGGCTAATACACAAAAAATAATTACATAGTGATACATAAAGAAAGAAATAAAGATAGATAATTAGATAGTTACATATCTAGATATATAGATAGACAGACATATAGACTAATAGACTTTTAGACAAATAGATAGATATATAGATGGACTAATAGACTAATAGATAGTTAAATAGATAAACAGATAGACAAATAGACATATAGTTAGATAGATAAATAGAATGATAAACACTTAGACTGCTAGACTGATAGACAAATAAACACATAGATATATAGACACATAGATTAATAGATATATAGATAGATAGATAAATAGACAGACAGATAGATAGATAGATAGATAGACAAATATATACATAGACAGACATATTGATTGATTGATTGATTGATTGATTGATAGGAAGACATATAGATAGATAGATATGCAGACATATAGATAGATAGGGAGATATATAGAGTGATAGATAGATAGATATATAGATAGATAGATAGATAGAGAGAGAGATAGACATATAGACAAATATACATATAAATAAATAGACTAATATTTAAATTGATAGATAGACAATCAATAGAATGAGACATATATAGATATACACATAGACAGACATAGAAATAGATAGATAGATAGACATATAGACGTATATATTGATAGAAAGATAGTAGATAGATAGACATATAGACAGATAGATAGAAAGACATATAGATAGATAGATAGATAGACATATAGACTAATAGATAGAAATTTAGGAACACAAATAGATAGATAGATTAATAAATAATAAGATATATAGATAGATAAATACATAGATAGATAGATAGAAATACACATAGATAGATAGATATATAAATAAATAAATTGAAAAACATATTGACACATAGATAGATAGACATATAGATATATTAAAAGATAGACAGATAGATAGATAGATATATAGATAGATAGATACACATTTAGGCAGATAGAAAAATATATAGCTAGATTAATAGATAATTAGATCGATAGATAGATAGATAAACACATAGATAGATAAATAGACATTTAAATAGGTAAACTGAGAGACATATAGACAGACAGACTAATAGATAGATAGATTTATTGATTGATAGACAAATAGAAATAAAGACTGATATAAAGATAGAAAGATAGATAGATAGTTAGATAGTTAAACAAATATATAGATAAACAGATAGACATACACACATATAGAGAGATTCATAAATTTTTAGATTAAGAGAAAGTTAGATAGACAAAAAGATAGATAGATAGACAAAGAGATAAAGATATAGATAGAAAAATACATAAACAGATAGATAAATAGCTATAGATAGATAGAAATATAGATTATTCGATAAATATAAAACAATATATGATAGATATACATACATACATATATATATATATAGATGGTAGATAGACAGTTTGAATGTATACATATAGATAGCTATAAAGATAGACACTTAGATAGACATATTGACAAATAGACTATAATAGGTAGATAGATAAATAGTAGACGAGAGATAGATACATAGATAGATAGAAAGATTGATAAACAGATGGATATATATACTTATAGATAGATAACTAAATAGATAGATAGATAAATAGACA